>JAASFQ010000773.1:0-14687 GCA_023333845.1 Globisporangium polare | reverse complement strand
TGTGGCAACTGACGTTGTCACAGCCCTCTGACGAGAATTGCTTGGGCGTGAAGAGGCACCAATTCTGACGTGCCCCGAGCGCGTGTGAATGCGTGGGCCTGAAGTGATAGCCATTCTGAGCCACACGTTTCCAATCGAAAATCAAGCACCTCTTCGCAGGCTACCCAATTTGGGTGTCCGTACTGACCTAAAATACTGTCGTTTGGGCGAGTCGGGAAACAGGACTGTTGTTTTGGGCGGAGATATCGCGCAGGAGTGATTGTGTACCCAGCTTGATTTTATGAGCTTCCAACCGTTTTGAGAAGCTCTTCACGCGCCATTGCGTCCAGCAGCAACAGAGAGAGAGAGAGAACGCTGTGGACGAAAATCCTCGCTCGGTCTTCTTGCACCAGAGCACGGGCGACAATATCGGTGGCTCTCCAGCCATGCATTGCACTCCAATCACTTCGCGGCAGCACGCTTTTTCCCCTTCGCCATTGCGCTTCGCCGCCGGCTTTCCTTTTTGTTTACGCTGCAGTTTAAACGTTTTGATTGCAGGAAGGAAGCGCCGCATTTGCTATTCGTTCGGAAGGTCGGACCACCCACCACGGTCACCTAATTTCCGAGCCTTCAGGAAAATGGAGCACTTTCAGAACTCGGCATGTTGCAACTTGAGTCAGCGAGAACGAAGCAAACTCTTCGCTCTCGCTGACTCAAATTGTTGGATTTTCGCTCCGCATGTCAAAAAGTGAGCCACGAAAGGCGAAGTTTCAGTAGTTTTTCAGAAAGACGGCGGATTTTTCCTGATAAATGACAAAGGTTTTCAGCAAAAACGGATGCACCCATCTCCCTTTTGTGCTCTCTGTTACAAGAGTATCCAGGTAACAGAAGGAATTGCTCCCCAGGAAATGAGGGCCAGCCAAAAATACAGCAATAGTACGAGCGAAACTACAACTGTCAGCCCTGTGAACCAAAGCCATCCGGACGGCGGAGAGGGGGCACATAAACCTCCCCCAGCTCATGCTATCGTCATTACTCAATTGGCGCACTCGAGCTCAATACCACGCACCCAGCTAGACAGCACAACTGTTTAGTTATTCAAACGACTTCTACAATGACCACCAGCTCCAGAACTGAAGTCTCGCAGTCCGCGCGTGTGGCCCAGACAGCGGTGGACCGAGCCAACGCAGCGCAACTGGACCTCACGATCATCTCCGAGTCCTACCGGTGCCAGTACCCGAGCAAGCACTGCACGAGCGACCGATCAGTCAAGCGCGACGGCGACCTGCACAAGTTTTGCGAGTTCCACCGCAGCAAGGCAAATCGGAACCAGCGCAAGCTCGAGCAGAAGCGCAAGCTGGAAGCCAAGAGCCCGATCGCCAGGAAAGCTGCGTCGCCGCCTCCACGGTTTCAGCGACCGCGAGGGTCGTCTGAGCGCTCGTCGCTCTCTCGCTCATCTCGTTCAAGTGAATCTGGTGCTGCGGATGGAAACGACGACAACCACACGCCTTGGGATATGCTGCTACCCATCGACCTGGACGAGCATGATATCCAGGCGCTCGCGTCTTTATTTGAAGCTGCCGACAACTAATTGGGTATATCGGTGCGAAGTTGTTGCATTTCGAAGCTGCATGTTGATATTTGCAAGGGTTTTAAATGGAAAAGAATCCGTTTTGTGTCAGCTAAAATCCAAGGTCCTTCATTGGGGTCAGTCTCCAACATATTACGATTATCTCTGAAAATATATCACAAGTACAAAATAACCAAGTCACACACCCTTATTTTGTCCACTCCCGTGAGTGAGCATCGAAGTATCATATATATATATATATATATGGTGGACACACCTCGAACTCCAGAGTGGCTCGAATCGACACGCGGTCGCAGAACAAAGGTAAGCTCAGCTGCATTACACTTCGACGCGATAGTGCACTCAAGCATTCGGTCAATTTTACAGACATCTGTGTTTACACACCAAGCAAAAAGGTTTACGATGATGTATGTTGGTTGTTTAATCCATGCAGTCGTCCTCGTCCACGGACAGCACGGCCGCTAGCACGCGCAGGTCCTCTTCGTCCAGGTCCAACTCGACGAGCAAGTCAGACGGCTGCTGCATGGACGGCGCCAGGTCGAAGCGCACCGCCTGTTCGTCCGAGATGCCGTACTGCCGGTCCAGCTGTGCCATGTACGCCTCGAGTGACATCTGCGGCTGCTGTTGTTGTGTCTGCTCTTGCTGTTGTGTTTGTTGTTGTTGCATGGCGGCGGCTTGCTCCTCGCGTCGGCGCTCCTCGAGCCGCCGCTGGTTCAGGTTGGCGCGCGCGCGGTGCTCGTCGCAGAAGCGGTGCAGCTCGCCGTTGCTCTTGAGCACGCGCGGGTTCTCACATCGCTTGCTCGGGTAGCAGCATTGTTTGGTTGGGTCGCGGCTCTTGGTCTCGATCGTCTTGGCCACACTCAGGTACTTCTCGGTGGACGTGGCGGAAGTGTTGGGCGACGGCAGGATGTAGGTGGTCATGATTGGGTTTGGATTGTTGTTTGTTGTTATGGTAGTACGAATCCGGACTTGTGCTGTGATAAGTGGGTCGAGTGAGATCGACTGGTGCTTAGGTTGCGCAGTTCGTTGTAAATGTGGTAATGAGCGTAGTCAGCGGTGTCCAGTTTGTGATCCTGTGTGCGTTCGTCTCCAAGTCGGCAGCTCTGATGGGCGGACTGACTGTCATTCCGACTGCCGACTGCATGTCAATCCATTCACCTCCTTGGTTTACCTATGTCCAGCGGTATGGTTCATGTGGACTGCAGCCGTGGTCAACTTGAGCTGGGATTGAGATTTTCACGTCGCGAATGGATGTTGCGGCTTTTGTGAGCTACATCCGCTGCTCTCCATCTCACAGACGCACGCGCCAACACCCGATTGGCTGACTCTTTCTCGCTCGATTAGTCGCGTGGCGACTATCGCATAAAATAGTATCAGTCGCAGTATCAGTGGCCAGCAGCGCTGGGCGGGTAATTGATATTGGATTCAGGACACCGGATGGCGTGCGTGTGTACCTGTGTGTGTGTGTGCGAAACCTGCGCATTCACCACTTTATGGCTACAATTCGTATTGTCTGCCGACGAAAGATCCCGCAATGAATTGCACCGAGTACAGTTGAGTTTAACTTTTTTATATATATCTTTTTGCTTATCTTCGTAAAAGCTGAGATGACTCTCGATCTGCTGGAGCGTCGTTGCGATGCTGAGGTGAGATTCATAGTTCCAGAAAATCTAGGTGCTTATCGGTAGGCGGGATCGATCTCGTAGACAATCTCGCAGACAAGGAGCCGGTTGGTATTGCGGATACAGGAGGCTTCTAGCAGCGCTCACTGCCAAAGGGAAGCCGGCGCTGAAAGAGCGCGCACGACCTTCTCCCTTCCCTTTGGCTTTTGCAAAATGACGTCCCTCTTATATCGCTGGTCGAGTGATCCGCCCATCTCACACGTTCTAACGTATGCAGGTACACGAGCAAGGAGGGATATCAAGCCCTAATCGCACCAACTTTTGATCTGTTGATAGAGGTGGCGTCCGGAGAACGAATGAACAGCGATCCCGACTGGCTGCTGCCAAGAATGCGAATGCAATGGTGCACTCTACGTCCATGCTTTCCGAGATGTCGATGGTGTTCATCAGCTGGAGCGTAACGACAGTGTTATGCGCTTGCAACTCGCAAAGCGATGAAGGGAGACTGGGTTCTCGTTTATCACTTTTTGCAAAAAAAGAAGTATATTCTCCTCCCACACCCCAAATCCCACTTTCTTGTTGAAGTCGCAGTCAAGAGCCTAGAATAGAAGAGCCCAAAGTTAGTATATGCTCGCCCCAAAACAACACAAACAAGTGGAGGTCAGATCAAGCAAAGCAACAACGGAGGCGCCACCAGCTGCTACTGGCACTCTTCAATAACACCAACGCTGAAAACCTTCGGCAATGAAGCCCCACCTCACGGTGTTGGCATGCACTGTGGCGAATGGAGGGCAACTGCCGACTACAGTTGCATGCCTCAGCCCGGCTTCACAGTCACTATATCCATTCTATGCTGCTAAATACTGAGTCACAGACACAAGCCCGAAGGGAGATAGGATGCGTTACACAGTAGATATGGATAGCACAGTCAAGGTGTTCTAGGTAGCACACTCGAACAACTGCGATCGTCGTTCCCAGAGTTACGAGGAGCACAACCAAACGTACACACACGCATGCACACCGTACACTGGACCTAACCAGACAGCAACTTCATCCGCACAAGAGGCATATCGCTAGGGGTACTCGCGACGATGTGTGCGCTGCTGCAAGTCAATTCGACTGTGAGAGTGCTTTCTCGCGCATCGGGCTGGATGTAGCCTTGATTCTTACACCTGAGCTGCTCCAGCAGCCCACAAAGACAGCAGCGATTGGACTCTAGATTCAGGCATCAACAAGAGGGTTCTAAATTATTCTGACTCCATTTTTGTCACAACGAGTTTGCCCATTTCATTTCCACTCTGCTCCTCCGAGCCCAGTCGTTCGGTCCGACGTATTTTCTTTGAAGCGGCCGTTGTGTGGCTCACAGGCTCCAGGCATGGATCGGTCCTTGATTTGCCCCTCGCCGCACTGGTGAGCATATCAAGCGCATAAACGCTTTTGCTGCCATATACACAGGTACCCAGTTGGATCGTGTGGCTGAGCGTTAATCACCTGCTCGTGCTCCTTTTTTCTTGCACTCGTGCGTGCGGACTGTGAGTGCGCTGGTGCAATGGAAAGTGAACCCATTCCTAGAAACGCATGCATGTGTCAGATCACCACATCGCACAAGCCGGGCGTTTTATGTCCAATGGGAAGCGGAGCCACAGAATTGAAGCGCTCATGCACTGTTTATGATCAATTGCCTCAGTCTATTGACAAAGAGCGTAGCCTGCTCGCCTGTGGAGTGCGAACAGGGAGCTGTCATCTGCGTGGGCTTTCTTGCGCCTACTCTCATGGCGTCACATGCACACCGCACTGGTGTGTGGGAACGGCATGCGGCGACCTCGCTCGATAGAGGTCAAGTAGCCCATCTGCATGGGCTACTTGAGACTGGAGCAATATATGATGATGGAGAGCAGAGTTCCTGGACGAGCGTGTAGATATGGCTGCCTTCATGCGGAAAGGTGTTGCGCGCGAGCGTTCTCCGTAGTGGTGGGTGACGGGCTGAGATGTTATACAGACGCGCCGGATAGGATTGAGTCGCCATCACATAAACTATAGCCAAAATCATCTCTCGGTCAGAGCAAAATCATGATGAGGGGTGCTGTCACATGCGTGAGTGTCGGTCGCATTAAGGCCGCATGGCCATGGAATGTAGCTCCCGCTTTTCATCTTAATGTGTGCATATGTATTGGTCGATTTTAGCGTATTCTTCTTCTTAGTTATCTACCCGCTTCGTGTGCTTTCCTTCCCCGTACCTCTGTAGTCTATATACAAATGTGTGCTTTAGCAGTCCTCCACTCGGATCGCGTTTGCCTCGTCTCGCGTTTTAACCCGAGTCCTCGTCCACTGAGAGCACTGCTGCGAGCACGCGCAGGTCCTCCTCGTCGAGGTCGAGGCGCGAGAGAAGCTCCGAGGGTTGTGGGTCGAGGGTGTGCTGGTGCTCCTCTTCCTGGATGAGCAGGTCGTACTGCTCGTTGAGTTGCTGCATGTAGACCTCCATGGAGAGGATCTCGCGCGACTGCTGCTCGAGGCGGCGGCGCTCGCGATTGCGCTGGTTCTCGTTCGCCTGGTGGCGGTGGAACTCGCAGAAGCGGTGGAGGTCACCCGTGCGCTTGACGGCTCGCGGGTTGTTGCATCGCTTGCTCGGGTACCCGCACGTCGGGTCGGCGTTCCGGGCCTGGATGCCGTTGGTGATGTAGAAGTACTCGTGAGTGGCCTGAGCGCTCGGAACCTTGTTGATGAACATCGCGTGCATGCTTCTGGAGTAGTGGGGGTATTGCTGTCTGCGATGAGCTGTGTTTGGGTGGCAGAGTGCTATTTGGTTAATGACGAGACGAGGGAAAAGCGGAGGAGAGCGTGTCAGTCCATCCAGGTGTGCTCTGAGGTTACGCCCATGTAGTAACAGACAGTGACAGCTCGTGCAGTTGGCTGACAGAGAGATCAACGCGTGCACTAAATCAGTGGGATGTACGCACACGCTCGCTTGTTTATAGTGCTGTTGTTCTTCATACTGGTGTGTCACCAGCACGCCAATGGTCCAAATCATATTTTCCGTGGCTCCAAATTGGTTGGTCTGGTTGCGAGCCAAATCCGATTTTTGTTGATTTGCCGATATTGCACTTCGAGTGGACGAGCGAACCTAATAACCTGAAGTGCACTCGGCGATTGAGGCACACCAAGTTCTCTAGCGTTTGATAGTCAGGTGAAGCCAGTGAGCGGCTGAAAGCACGGCAATCACATCAGGGCAAGTGGGAATAGTGCCGATCACGCGTACAGCACTCTTGTGCTGCAGACTGAAATCGTATACATGTGAAGTTGCCCAGACGAAGACAGCGAAAACAGTGCTTGTGCATCGACGCTCTCATCAAAACAAGCTGCTGGCGTATTTTCGCTCAGTGTGCAGCCTAAAATGACTCTACAGCGGCAGCATTCGTCCACACGATGGCATTGCTTGGCAATGAATACACTAGTGGATTGATGTACCCGCGGCCACACTGCACTAGAAAGACATGCATATATCATTCCGTGAGGCCGGTTGCCAAGCGGCCTGGACATGTCATATAAGTATGCCGAAGTGCAAATCATGAGCATGGGTCCACTATCGGCCGTCGTCACTTGGATATTTGTTTTCCTATCTGTGTTCCCATTTAGGGTGTCCGCGGAACGGATCCTAATTCACAGAGGATCCAACTTATCACTCCGTTTGATTTTTCAAAGCAGTTTGGTGCATTTGGGTTGCAAGGTGTTTCTCCAAATGGGTTGATGTTCGCTGCACCGTGAGAAGATCAACTTGAGAATGGCCGATATGAATTTGCATCAATCAACTTCCAATCACTCCGCTGATTGTGGCTTTCAGAACAGAGAGATAACAATGAGATGCAGACACCTGCGGCGTATTATTGTTGTCCAACGGCTCGAACGATGAGAATTCATTAATGCCGTGCAGTACCTCAACTCTGAACGTATCCGCGTGTTGTCTTGAGCCACTCACAGTGCGCACGGTTGCTCCTGATATACGCATGGCGGTGCTATTGAGGATGTCGAGAGGTCAAGCTCACCAGGTATCGCACGCCGTTATCGACGCTTATACAGCTTTCGATCCATGTTGCAGTCGGTGTTTAGCGAGAGAGAAGATCCGTTACCACACCAAGAGGTCAGCTTCAGCCTGCGTCGAGCACTTACTGTACGAGCTCACACGTTGACGCACAGCCATTCATTTCGTAGAAGATCATTGTTGTGAAGAGGGATATGGGCGTACGTTAGTATGAATGATCACATGCCAGCAGCATCGAGTCGAGACGTCTTGAACAGAGTGCTGCACTCGCGATAATATAAGCTGACGTGTCTAATTGTGTTGTACTGTACTGTGAGTGTGTCTGCTGTCAGCAGCTGTCTCTGTGATATGCATACGTTGCTATCTCGATAGAGTGTGTGGACCTGGCGCAGAGCTCTCTTCGCCGTCGTCCACGTGCAGAATCGACGCCAAGACGCGCAGGTCTTCGGCTGTGAGGTCGAGTCGCGGCAAGCGCTCAGGCGTGTGTTGGTGGTGCTGAGACAGGCCCGCGTGGTGATCTTCGCCCTGCTGCTGTTGCCAGCACAAGCATGCTGCAGCACAGTCCTCCGCGCCGAACTCATATCTCCGCTCCATGCTGCCTGGAGCGCACGACTCTATGCGGCGATGGACTGCTGGTCTCTGCTGCTGAAGATGAAGTTCGTAGGCGGACTGAGGCGATGACGACAAATGCGTCTTGGTATGTGTTGAATGCGAGCTGCTTGCTTCGTGGGAGTCGATGCAGCACGCGGTGCTAAAGTACTGCTGCAGCGACGGCACGCGCTGCAGCTGGGTCGTGTAGGGATGGCTCATCGGGTTGTGCTGTTAACGAGGCGTGAGCGAGCTTGGACGTTGGCTGGGAGTTTGAAATGTGGCGAGGTTGCGAGTCGTGACGGCCGCGTGTCCAACGCGCAGTGCTGCTCTTCGCGCGAACCAGCAGCACGGGTGATGACGCACGTTTGAGTTTGAGAGTGCATGCGGCGGTCCAGGTGCAGCGACTTGATTGGACGAAAGTGCGGCTCTGATCCATTTAGCAGATTTTTCGACACACCTTTTGGAGAAAACCGACGAATCAACCCGCCACTTGCACCTCAGACTGGGTACTGTGTACCTAGAAACTTTCGGTTGATGCGAGAGAATGTTGGACGAGCGTGCTGTTTACCAGCTGTCCTACCTCGCTGGCCCCATGCAAGAGCTCGGTCAGTCAGTGCCCATGCTTCGGAGCTCGTGTCGCTGGCAAGACGACATTCCTGCCGACCGACTTCTGCCGATAATAATGGAGACATGCGCAAGAAGGACGGTGAATTCTTGAAGGGCGTTTGCTTGTGCTTCACGAACGAGCGCGCCTTGAACCCTGGGGGAAATCTCACATGGACGTCAGTGGGGACCTTTCTCCTCCCCGCGCGCTGTGAGCATTCGCAGCTCGCATTCCGTGAGAACCGTCCAGGACTTCTGTTGGGAGCGCCGACTGGTAAACCAAACAGCTGAACGGACGGACTCGCCTGTCGCGTACATGGACCCAAGAAGTTGCTGCCGCGTGTCTGTCGTGAAGCTGCTTCACGCCGCTGCAATCTGGTCGCTGGTGGTTCAAGTGCGCGATCTCTGTCGTGTCGCTACAGCGCCTGCTCAGCGCTTGAAGGCTCGCTCGTGCTGCGCCACCCTCCTGGACACGCGCTTGAACCCGCGTTTCTCATCGATCAGAAGGCTGCAAGTTGCATTTTGCACGTGTGCTCTGCGCCTGTGGTCCTGTTCTGCTCTGCTCTGCTGTGATGTGTGCGCGGCTCTGGGGGGCGAATTGGGAAGTGAGAACGTCAGCCAGTGTCAGTGGCTGCCGAAGGAGCTCGTCGTCGACTGGACTGAGATCAAGCTCAAAAATCCAGAGCCGTGCGCATTGACACAGAAGCTCACTTGATGGGACTGATTCCACATGTCGCTGGCTTTTCTGGCTGATTCCTCACTATTCAAAACTACAAAAAGGAGCAGGCTGTGGCAACATAGTACACAAGCGCACAGAAGTGCTCGAAAAAACACCGATGAAGCACAGGTTTCACTTCCAGCATCGATTAATGGGACTTGGAGCTGCGCTGCTCGGTCACGGAGCATTTTCGTTTCCCGCTGTAGACGATAGACATGGAGGCACTCTTCCCCTCGAGCGACACGTATGCGAACGCGCTCAAAATGCTGTGCGGTAAGTCGTTGCTCGAGACGAGCTAGGTGGACCAGTTTGATGGGGGGGAAATCGTTCAGTTCCGCTCAGTGCTGATGTGTGCGTCCATTAATCCTTAAGCTATTATCAGCGTAGAAATATTCACAGACCGTGGGGCGAGCCAAAGAGGCAGTCATCCTGGGCAAAGTCCGCGTCTTCGTCGTCGAGGAGCATGGCTTCGAGCACGCGCAGGTCCTCTTCCGACAGGTCAAGGAGCGTATCCGCACTCTGTGGGTAGTCCTGGTCTCGCTGCTGCTGTGGAGCTGTGTATCCATTGAACACATGCCGCATGGCAGCGAGGTCTGGTGCTTGGTTCTTCTGAGTGCGTCGTCGCTGCTGGAGGCGCTGCTGGTTGCGATTGGCCACCACGCGGTGGTGCTCGCAGAAGCGGTGCAGCTCGCCGTTGCGCTTCACTGTGCGTAGGCTCTCACAGTGCTTGCTTGGGTAGCCGCATTGCACAGCAGTGTTTTGGTCGTGGTATTGGTAGTAGCCCATGCCCGGGTTGGATCCCATCTGAGCGAAGGTGGAGGCGTTCATGTTGTGGTGTGTGTTGATGGCAAGTTGGAGAGTGAGAGAGAACGGTCGTGGCATGTAGACGTATAGCCACATGGCCCCCCACGAGGCACGGCCATCACTAGCCCACTAAGTGTCCTGAAGGCGTTCGGAGATGCACGAGCGCACAGCAAGCCATCGGAACATCGGATCTTCCGGGAAGGCGTTCGCTCCCGCGGAAACTCTGAAAATCACGGACAGCCAATCAGAGAGCTCTGATCTGAACTCCAAAATCGAATATCTCCACGCGCAGAATTGGTGGTGCGAGATCCATATCCTAAATATCAACTTCTTCGACCTGTGGCTTTTTCAGGGGATTGTGATGTACCTCCTATGTAAAGGTGCTCTTAATATACCTTTTTAGAGCGTTGAGTGCAGTCGTCACGTATTATAAAAGGCTCTCATCACGCAAGTCAACAACGAAATCGAAGTTCCGGTGGTCGCTGGCTGCCATGTGCTGCCTTCTTGGTCACAGCGCGAAGCAGTGGTCAACGACCTATATCCTGGATAGGAGACGAGTTCCTTGGGACCAAAAGCGCAAACACCATACATCCTCTTTATATTAGCAGCTGAAAATTGCGACCTTGTTTACAGTAGTTTGAGATTAATTTATGAGCACGCGGTTCGTTCATATTGTTACAGCTTCGGTTCAAGAAGTTTCGCAACACTCCAACACATTCAACATTGCTGGCTGGCTTGGGCCTACCCCGTCGAACCTTCGAAGTACACGGTGCCCCGCCCCGCCCACTCCCATTCGTCTTCGAAGATGAGTTCCTCCAAAGCCCTCAGGTCTTCTTCAGTGAGGTCGATCGGGAGTTCAGTGCTATTAGTATCTTCGTGGCCACTGGTGACACTAAACCGCTCTTGGTGGTGGTCGTTTGTATGGTTAAGCACCCTGCACTGCGCGGGCTTGAGCCTGTGGTCCGTAGACATTGGGCTCTGCCGTGGTCGCTGGGTCTCTCGCTGGTCCATCTTCTTGCGCTGCTGAAGCCGCTGCTGGTTGCGGTTGGCGACCTGGCGGTGGTGGTCGCAGAAGCGGTGCAGCTCGCCGTTGCGCTTCACGACGCGAGCGCTCTCGCAGCGCTTGCTCGGGTATCCACAGCGCGAGTTTTCGTCGAGTTCTTCGATCAGCTGCGTCAGTTGGTAATGGTCGACCTGCTCGGTGTAGCTCATGGCTTAGTAGCACTTGATTTGATACGTGTGTGTGTGTGTGTGCTCCTGGCTGTTTGCTCGACTCGGACTTGGAAGAAAATGGAGTGAGATCTTGCTGGACTCGCCGTGTCCTGATCAGCTCCTGCAAGTCGAACTTGTGGCTAACGATGGACCGCGTAAGGAGATCTAAGTTGCGGTGAACACCAGAGGGTGCATAACAGGTCGACCGTCGTCATATCACACAGTCTACTTGGTTGATTCTTTATTGTATTTCCCCGTGCTGTATGAGAATAAGAAATCAAGTTCGCGTCTCGTGTCAGGCGACCACGCGACCCAACGGACGGACGGATGCAGCGATGGGGCATGAGTTATGGTCGGGATTTTCTGATGGATTTATCGGCTATTTCCGTAGCGTTTGCATACTTTGGCTCTATTTTTGTAGCGAGTACTTTAACGTCTGTCAAATGTATCCATTTCAGAACTCGCTGGTCGAGCATGAACGCGGACAGCAATACCACTCAACTCAATTGGCACACCCATTTCATTCATGGGGTGTTGCAGCACCCTTTGCGCTCGTAATGC
Organism: Globisporangium polare; assembly: GCA_023333845.1. Lineage (NCBI taxonomy): Eukaryota > Oomycota > Peronosporomycetes > Pythiales > Pythiaceae > Globisporangium > Globisporangium polare. The sequence goes on along the minus strand of JAASFQ010000773.1, from coordinate 2,970 downwards.
TCCTTTCTGCACGGAATATTGGAAGCTTGCATTCGCTATCCATCTATCCGCTGTGCGGCCTCTTCCTCATCGCGACGAACTCCACTGCAGTACGGACGCATAAACAACAGGTTCCTCTTGTCTGTCTGCACAACGTCCTGGGTTTCTTCCTACGGTAGCCCGATGTGCATGCCTCCCATGTTATAATCGTCAGCGCTGTCGTCGTCCTTCTCGATGTCTTCGTCGACACAGAGCACCGTCGCCAGCATCTGCAGATCCTCGTCTTCGATGTCCAGTCGAGGGACTGCGCGAGTCTCTGGCGGAGGCGTGCTGACGTGGAGAGGTGGATGAGCGTACCCGTGGAAGTCGTGAGCCCCTTGTCGAAGCTGGTGCTGGGCTTGCAATTGGCGCAAGTACATCTCGAGAGGTGCAGCATTCTCCTCCAGCAATTCTTCGCCCAGCTCGCGCGCCTTGCGCCTCTGCTGCAGACGGCGCTGGTTCGAGTTGGCTTTCTCGCGGTGGTACTCGCAGAAGCGGTGCAGAGTGCCTCCAACCTTCAGACTGCGCGGGTTGTCGCATCGCTTGCTCGGGTAGCTGCAGCGCGTCTCGGGGTCTTCCTCTTGACTCTGCGCCGCCGCGGCACTGGGGCTAAGATTGCTGACCTGGGGCTCTGCGATGCCAGCGATCGAGGTCTCGCTGTAGTTGTGGAAGCTCATCATGGGATTTTTATGCTGCGGGCAAATTGGAAAGTGTGTGCGACGAAAAGTAATACTGTGCTGGGCTTTAAAGAACTCTCCGCTGATGAACGGCTGGAAGCGAAGCCACATCTCCGCTTGCTGCAGTCACCACACAAGGGGAGTCGCCTAGAATTCGAGGTGAACGGCTTTCATATTACCGTAGGAACTAGCGAGTGTGCGCTCACCAGCCGCTCGTGTGTCGAGTCAGCTGGCATCTCAATTCGGCAATGTGTGCCCTAAACTATTTTAGTAGAAAAGAAAACTCAAAACAATCAAGGCTGACACGTGCGAGTCTCGGTGGGGATGTACGATATTTGGTATATCTCCATCTCTCAAGAGAGCGTTCCGATCAGAAGATGAAGGCATTACGAGCTTCCAGTCGGCTGTATTTGTTTTTGTGTGTGTGGGCGTGCGAGAACTGAAGCACAGCAAGTGCATTCAGAACGTCGGTTTGACAGTTAATCCAGGAAATATGGTATATTTACGGTACTGGCCATAAAAAGCATCCGAAAGTGGGACACATTCCGACCTAAAATGGCTTGAATCCATCATGCTGCTGTGACGGCAAGAAGAACTCACCCATTCGGCATCGTCCTCCAGTCACCACACGCAGCTCTTGTCATGCAGGAGTTCCCCTAGCAGCGCCTGCAGGTCGTCGTCGTCGTCGTCCAGGTCGACCGGCAGCTCAACCTCGGACTCGAACGATGCGGATTGTTGCTGGCGACTACTGTGGGTCTCGCGAGGAGAGGTCTGCACGCCGTAGTCACCACAAAGCTGATTCATGTATACCTGCTGTGTGTATCGCGCGAGTGAAGAAGAAGAAGAGTGCCTGCGCTGCATGCGCCGTCTTTGCTGGAGCCGCTGCTGGTTGCGATTCGCCACCAGCCGGTGGTGCTCACAGAAGCGATGCAGCTCTCCATTGCGCTTGGCGACGCGCATGTTCTCGCAGCGCTTGCTCGGGTATCCGCACCGAATGTCCGTGCTCTCGGGGTTTGTGATGGAAAGCTGGGAGACGTGCGTCATGACTGGCGTGGCGGAGTTCATAGCTGAAACTGTTGTTTGCTGTACTGTAGGTTCGTGGATAGTGGTGCTGACCTAACTGGCTGTGTGTGTGTGCTCTTCGTGTCGAATTGTGGAGTGCTCACTCCGTCCGTTGGTCGTTTCGTTTGCCTGGCTGGCTGAATTGATGGCTCGGTCATTGGCACCAAATGACAACTCGCTGCAGTTTGTCCAGATTGTTTCTACGACGTGCAGCGTGGCCGTGTAAGCGACACGCTGGTGTTGGCAATACAGGAAGTCGCCTGCGGGTCTGCGTTGCTCTTCTGGAAGAAGCCAACGCCCAGCAAGATCAACCGCGAGATTCTGCCACTCGAGCCTGACAAAGGTATCCAAACTCAGATACACTGGAGGCAAAGGTGACGGGCGTGGGTTGACAGCGTGGATTTTTTGAAGGGGTGAATATATATATGGACTGTTTATGGAAGTTTAGAAAACTGCTTCTCGGCTTCACATTTCACACCCGAATTGCCAACTATTTCATAACCAGGCATTCGTTTCAGCTGGCCATTCATATCGGGGAGGGGGGGAAAATCCACTCAGAATCTCGCGGTTGATCTTGCTGGGCGTTGGCTTCTTCCAGAAGAGCAACGCAGACCGAGGTGAGCAGTGTCGTAAAAACGATGTTCCCGATGCGCTCAGCTGAACTCGGATACACAAACGCAGCTGTCGAGAACAAAAGAAAAAGCAATCTGGGAGTGATTTCTTTTTATGCGTCTCCCTCGAAGCGCAGAGCGCTGGAGGCTCTCTTGAAGCCATGTCTTGAATGATGGTAAAATGACATGGGTACATTATGAGTGCTGGTCGGATCTAGCCGATCTTGATCGCCTGCCTCGTCGCATTGCTCAGATCTGGTTGCCATCGACTGGTGAGTGATGGCCAGCTGCTCATGGCCGTGCCTGCTTGCACGCGCTGAACCCCAACCGATTTCTCTCTTCGACATGTGTACACAAGAGATCGGCTGCATTCTAGGTGCAGCCTGGTCCAGCGAATCAGTGTCAGTGAACGCGAGTGCGAGCGTTGGCCAAGCTATCGTGCCGTATTGAAGATCGGCCAGTAGCGCAAGTCCGTTCATATTTGCATTGGAAAGGCTCATGCATGTAATATATACTCTTCGCGCTGAAGCTATCTACGCTGCCAGGTTGGCAACCCGAGATGGAGGACTGGATTCCCCGATAAAGAGCACTGGTCTCTAATC
>JAASFQ010000772.1:0-14690 GCA_023333845.1 Globisporangium polare | reverse complement strand
GTCAAAAGGCGAGATGGAATTTGGCAGCACACAAAGCGCCAATCGCCTTCTCGCCGTATCATTTCGTGATACCGTGGCAAAGCAACACTCGCTCAATCGCACGGCTTCCATCCGAAACCAGAGGTGCGTCTACAAGCTGCCAACGGACTGTCCACGCACACGCAGCACAACAGGTTGATTGGAAGCCGCGCCACTTGGTCGAAATTCGTCTGCAGACTTTGATGAGTGGTACACACCACTTGAAGATGCGCTGATCGCTTTTGAGAGGGCCTGGGTCCTTTTTCTCCAAACATTGGGAAAGCCGCCTCAAAAGCGTGTGGAAGCGCCACTTTGCCTCGGATGCGCGCTTCGAAAGCGCACTCCGGGAACATCACGACAGCCGAGGTCGATTTTCTTCCCATTCGTCCGCTGTTTTCTTCTGACGAGTGGCTCACTTCGCAATCTCGCCCACGCCCAGACCCCGGATCCCCCCCCAGCAGCAGCAAAACCAACACGATGGCCAAGCTCGCGCTCTCCAAGACGACCCCGCAGACGGTGGCTGGTGCGTTACTATGTATTTGCTATGCGCTAGTGATATGTGTGTTGCTCCCACGTGTGCACGCGTGCGGGTGGTGTATCCTTTCCTCACCTTGGATCTTTTGGGGCTAACGTGTGGTTCTGGCGGTGAATCTTTCGTCTCTGCTGCAGCCTTCCTCAGCTTCGTCAACAAGAGTCCGTCGCCGTTCCACGCGGTGCACGAGACCATCCAGACGCTGAGCGCCGCGGGCTTCAAGCCGCTCCGCGAGGAAGAGTCGTGGAAGGACGCGATCCACCCGGGCGGCAAGTACTACGTCACGCGCAACCAGTCGGCCATCGTACGTTTCCCCCACCTATTGCGCTTCTGTATGCCATAGCGATGTCCGTACACTCACCCCTGCTCTATGTATCTGCGTCTATCTGTAGATCGCCTTCGCGGTCGGTGGCAAGTACGAGCGCGGCAACGGCTTCCATATCATTGGCGCGCATACCGACAGCCCGTGCCTGAAGGTGAAGCCGATCTCGAACCTCGAGTCGCAGGGCTGGCTCCAGGTGGGCGTTGAGTGCTACGGCGGCGGCCTCTTCCACACGTGGTTTGACCGCGACCTGGGCATCGCCGGCCGCGTGATCGTGCGCGAGAGCGACTCGAGCTTCCGCTCGCGCCTGCTGCTCGTGAACAAGCCGATCATGCGCATCCCGACGCTGGCGATCCACCTGGACCGCGAGGTGGGCCAGGGCTTCACGTTCAACAAGGAGAACCACCTGCGCCCCGTGATTGCCACGGCGGCGCGCGCGCAGCTGGAGACGACGACTGAGAGCGGCGACAAGGACAAGCCCAAGTCCAAGCACACGTCGGTGCTGCTGCAGCTCATCGCCAAGGAGCTGGGCATCAAGGTGGACCAGATCTGCGACTTTGAGCTCTGCCTCTTCGACACGCAGGGCGGGAACGTGGGTGGCGTGCTGGACGAGTTCATCTTCGCGCCGCGCCTCGACAACCTCTGCTGCTCGTGGCTCTCGACGCAGTCGCTCGTGCAGTCGCTTGACAACCTGGGCGACGACGAGAACGTGCGCGTTGTGGCGCTCTTCGACAACGAGGAGGTGGGCTCGGACTCGCTCATGGGCGCCGGCTCGAACTTTCTGCAGTCGGTCAGCGAGCGCATCGCGCAGGGCGAGCTGTGCGCAGCCGCGGCGCGCAAGAGCTTCCTCGTGTCGGCCGACATGGCGCACGGCGTGCACCCGAACTACTCGGACAAGCACGAGCTGAACCACCGCCCAGCGCTGCACGCCGGTCCCGTGATCAAGTACAACGCAAACGAGCGCTACGCCACGACGGGCGAGTCCGCGTTCCTGCTCAAGGAGCTCGCGCGCCGCCACAACATCGACATCCAGGAGTTCGTCGTGCGCCAGGACACGGGCTGCGGCTCGACGATCGGTCCGATCCTGGCCACCAGCACGGGCATCCGCACGATCGACGTGGGCCTCGCGCAGCTGAGCATGCACAGCATCCGCGAGATGTGCGGCACGGAGGACCTCGAGAAGGCCATGCAGTGGTTCACGGCCTTCTTCTCCGAGTTCTCGGCGCTCGACAAGTGCCTCAAGACCAACTAGGCGTAGCTTAGCTTAGTTTTGCGTCTTAGGCCATTGGGCATGGATGGATGGATTCCAGTCGCCAGAAGCCTTTCAGAGAAGAGATGGATGGCCATGGGGTGGAGAGAGAGAGTGAGGATTTCGATTGTGCACTTTATATGAGTAGGTTGGGCAGGACGAGGGCCACCAGTCGACTGTCGTCGTACTAGCCCAGCAGCTTCGGTTCATTTGAATATCAATTGAGGAACAATCACACAAACCCATTCACACACTTGATGACGACCTCAGCTACCACTTTAGCTCTTGGGCTTGGGCAGGCGCGCGTTGGGCGAGCGCGGCAGCCAGATCTTGACCGAGAAGTCGGCCGAGGCGGACGCCAGAATGGGCTCGGTCGGGTGGAAGTCGACGCAGTAGACGCGGTCGCTGTGCGCGTCGATCTTCTGCACGAGGTAGGGCGCCGGCCGCGCGTTCGCGTGCTTGAGGCTCACGTCGTGCAGGTAGATCTTGTTGTCCGCGCTGCCGGTCGCCAGCAGCAGCGTCTCCTGGGTCCCCGTGTCTCCCGGCCGGTCGCTGTCCGCAAAGTCCTCGCTGTCGCCGTCCGTGAGCTTGCGATGCTGTGACGCGTGCTGCTGCCGGTTGCTCGGCAGGTTGAGCTTGTACTTGTAGCCCTCGCCGCGGAAAAACGAGCTCTTGATCGGCCAGTTCTTGTTCTTGTGGCCCGAGACGAAGAAAGAGAGCTGCATCTGCTCCTGTCCGTGCGAGCTGCTGATGAGCTTCGAGCGCCGGTCGTACACGCGCAGGATGTTGTCGTAGCTGTTGGCCGCGAGGAAGCGTCCGTCCTCATCGCCCCTACGGCCGTCGACGGGTGGCGACGCGTGGATGTGCGAGATGGCGTGGTGTCCCGAGTCGTTGAGCTTCGAGATGTCCTCGATGCACGCGTCCATGCGCACGTCCCACGTTTTGATCATGCCCTGTGGAGATATATAGAGAGGAGGCCTGTTAGTCCTGTTGGCGCCAACACCGGCATGAAGCTCAAATAGATAGGGATGCAATCAATACCTTGCTGTCGCCAGTGATGATGAACTGTCCGTCAGGAGAGACGTAGAGCGAGTTCACCATCGCGTCGTTCTGCCACGTGCTGTTTCCCATCACGATCATCATCATAGTGTTATGTTTCCACTCGCCTGGGTACCTCTATGGACGTATGATAAGGATAATGGAAGAGCGAGCGCACCGAACGACCTCAGCGCGCGAGTCCACCTGGTGGATGCAGCTCTTGCTCGTGCCGAAGAAGTACTGGTTGTTGTCTGCTATGCAAATACGATTTCTCTGTCAGTATCAACTTATCCCATAGTAACGACAGGCTAGAGCCAACGAGATCCAAATGTCGTGCGGACCTGCCATGTTGAACGAGACGCACTGCACGAGCCCGGGCGCCTCGGAGCTGTTGACGAGCTGGCTCTTCTCCACGTCCCAGAGCTTCACCGTGTGGTCGTAGGACGCCGACACGAGCGACGCACTGTCATCCGACCAGCTGCAATTAAATCAACAAGCATTCTCTGTCAGTATCAACATGCACCGTACAATCTTAACATGCACACACATCTGAGCTCCTCACGGTGCTCACGTACCTGACGTCGATGACCAGCTGCGAGTGCTGCGCGAGCGACGCGAGCTGCTGCTGGTTGAACTTGGTGGTGACGTCCCAGAGTAGCACCTTCGTGTCGAGCGAGCCGGACGCCAGCAGGCGGCCGCAGGGCGAGAACTTGGCCGTGTACACGGCCCCCGTGTGCGCGCGCAGCTCCGACTTCTGGAAGAGCACGCGGCCGTCGTCGTCGTACTCGTCCGCCTTGGCGCCGTGCAGCGCGTTCGCGTGGCGGTCGTACTCGGCTACCTCTTCTCCGTTCTGCGGCTTTGGCGTAGAGAGCAAATCGCTGATTTGGAACGGCTCGGACGCTAAAGCTGACGGCCCCGACGCGGATGTGGACGACGACGCGCCATGGCGGCTCGACGAAGAGCTCTGCACCGAGTCGAGCCTGCACGCACGTATATAGAGAAGAAGAGCGAGTACAGTCACATGTTCACAATAGTCCTAGGCGGGTTTGCACGGACGCACTTGAGCGTGAGCTCGTAGACCGAGCGCTTGAGGTCGTGGTTCTCGCGCTCGAGCTTCTCGACGCTGTGCTTCAGCAGCCGGTTCTCCTTGCCCAGCGCCTGCGCATTGCGCAACGACACAAATATAAAGACACAAGGTGGTTGAGCGCCGCAGTCGGTGGTGTCGTGGCATAATATAATGGCCTGCGGCAGAGAGCCGCACCTCGTACTGCGCGCGCAGATGCGCCTCGGACGCCATCTTGACTTGTGTGCATTTTCGTCACCGAGACAAGATCAACCGAGGCGTGGTAAGTTCGAGTTTCCGGCTCACAGTTTGACCATTCGAACTTACTCCACTCGAGCTCTTCCAAATGCGAAACTTTCACCTCCGAGCGAAAGGTGCGCTCACTCGTACTTTATCGAGTAGCACTGAGCCACGGGTGTCTTTTTCTGCCTCGAGAAAGTACGCTTTTAGGGAACGCTGTCAGCTGGCAAAGTCCGAAGCGACTATACCCATCAAGTAAAGTACGAAGTGACAGCTCTCCGACAAAGTACGGAATGGCGTGATGACCAGCGGCTCAGATTGGAAGAGGTGCCAATAATCCTCAAGAACACGGCGGAAAGTGGCCACGAGAGCAGCTCTTCCAGTCCACCAGCTCACCAGCTCACCAGCAGCAGAACACACACACACACACACACAAGCAGCAATGGCGAAGACGGAGATCCGCGTGGGCGTGCTGGCGCTGCAGGGCGCGTTCGAGGAGCACATCGACATGCTGCACTCGGTGCAGCTCGTGGACGCCGCCGGCCAGGCTGTCGCCGTGCGCGCGTTCGCGGTGCGCCTGCCCGAGCAGCTCGAAGACGCCGACGCGCTCATCCTGCCAGGCGGCGAGAGCACGACGATCGGCAAAGTGGCGACGCGCTGGGGCCTCATCGAGCCGCTCAAGAAGTGGGTGGCAGACGAGCGACCGATCTGGGGCACATGCGCCGGCATGATCATGCTCGCGCAGTCGGCCAAGCACGCCGAGGAGGTGCGTCCAGCTGGCTTCTTTGTACGGCTCAGTAGACCTGTTGCGCTGAAGGTGCACTGAACCTGTCGCCGTGCTCCCTCTCTATCTATGGGAATAACAGGGCGGCCAGACGCTCATCGGCGGCATCGACGTCGAGGTGTCGCGCAACTTTTTCGGCGCGCAGGTGCGCTCGTTCGAGCAGCTGGTGGACGGCCCGCCGGGTTTCAACGCCGATCCGTTCAATGCCGTGTTCATCCGCGCGCCCGCGATCATCTCTGTGGGCGAGTCCATCGAGGAGCTCTCGCGCGTCCAGGGCGCCAAGCCGGCCGACGGCTCCGACCCGACGGACGTCATCATCGCTGCGCGCAAGGTTCGTGATACCCTTTCTGACTGAAGCTCTTTGAGAGTGTGTGATGCGAACGTGCCTATCGTGCAATGGTGCTGTTGTTGAACAGAAAAACATCCTCGTGACGGCGTTCCACCCGGAGCTCACGAACGACAACCGCTGGCACCACTACTTCCTGCAGACCATCGCGCTGCCGCTCTTGTAGATACCGGTGTATCCGGGCCAGTTCATGCGGAGGTCTGTCTAGGCTATCACATCGGCTCACTGTGTGTGACCTACAAGCTCATTTGTACGTCACGTCAATGACCTGGCGTGGCCACCATAGAGGAAGCAGAGATTCGTGTAATTGCATTCTTACAGCCAAGTCCATATTGCGTGAATGATACAACGCCCAATAGAAAGGATGGAAACAAATATGAACACGAACGAACGAACGAAAGAGACAAGCCGCTCGCCCATGTACACAGCCTCTTAGCAAACTATATTTTCTAATGGGAGAAGAGAGAAAAGAGAGAGAGAGTTGTTGAGTTTTGGGAATAACAAGAGGAGGTTCATAGGATTTGCTGAGGCGTTAGCCCTGCACGGCGTCCATCGCGAGGCTCGAGTAGTACTTGACGTCCGCGTCCGTGTCGTTCACTAAGTCCGAGAGGCAAGGTCTGCAGTTCACAAGGCAAAGAGAGAGTAGAGTGAGTCTCAGGGGTTCCATACAAAGGCAGACCGCAAAGTTACTTCGATGGACGCACCTGACTTGGGTCGACACGATGGAGGCGTCCGAGTGCTTGCAGAGCTGCTCTAGGGTCATCGAGGCCACGAATCTAACGTTGGGGATCTTGTCGCGCGCGCCACGAACCGCGAGCGCGAGCATGCTTGTTAACAACTCGCCCGACGCCTTCTCGGTCGCGAGCTGCTTGAGCCCGTGCAGCACATTCACGCGCTCCTGGTAGATCACCGAGCGGTCGAAGGTCTGCGCGAGGCGCGGCAGGATGTTCTGCAGAATGTACTCGCTGCCCACGGTCTCCAGCAGCTGCGGGAGGATCTTCGTCGCGCTCAGACGCACCTCGCCGACCATGTCCGTGAACGAGCTCATGTAGATCTCGAGCAGGTGGTCCTGGAAGTACTGGCTCCCGAGGCTACTAGCGAGCGCGGGGATCGAGAGAATCACGGCTTCCCGCACGCGCCACTGGAGGTCGCGCGCGAGGTCCGCGATCGCGGGGAGCAGAATCGCCTCGAACGACGACATCCACTGCGCGAGGTACTCCATGCGCTTGAGGATGTTGAGGCGCACGTCCACGATCTCGTCGCGTAGGAACAGCAGCAAAAGTGGCGCGAGCGTCGACTTGGACGTCGCCTCGCCGAGCTTTGGCGCGAGCTCCATGATGGCGATCGACACAGCAGCTGCAAGATTGAACAGAGAGATACACAAACACGTTAGCAGTCCGTTTCGCTGAAGCACGATGAGCTCGCTGGTTTCGAACTGAAAGCCAACGCACTTCGAACGTTTGGAGCCGTGTCCTGGGACAGCGTGGAGAGCAGCGGGAGGATCTCGCTCGAGAACAGCTCACTCTTCACGATTGTGACGTAGCCCGACAGGTTCTTCGCCGACGCGGCGCGAACTTCAGCCTCAGCATCCTATAAACATTCGAGAAGAGCGGCGGGTGAGTAAGATTCCAATGGTGCTGCACGTCGAAGTGGCTTTTGAGGAGCTAGTTACCTGCAGCAAGTTGGTGAAGCAAGTGAGGAGTTCCGATTCTGTGATTTGGGAGCCCATGGCACGCGAGAGCTGCGCAGATCAAACGTACAATACAGTCAGCGTCGAGCCAGCTAGCAGCAAGGAGAGATAATTCGGTCGCTTACCGGGAAGAAGTCCTTCGCAACGCTGAAGCGCACGCGCCACGAGCGGTCCTCCACCGACGAGCGCACGATCGGGAGAATGTGCTGCGCATTCTCCTCCGGGGTGAGCAGCTGCGCGATCGCCGCGCAGTTCTCGATCGCCAAGAGGCGCACGCTGTCCTGGTCGTCCGTCGTCAGCGAGCGGAAGAGTGGCAGCACCAGTCCATTGAGGTGCTCCTTCTCCAACGTTGCCGCAAATTTCTGTGGCGAGCATTCATTCAATCTCAGTCAGTAACACGCACGCACGAGCTTTGTAATCTGCATGATGGGACAGCAGGAAACGTACTCCGATGTTCGAGGCCGCAGCGCGACGGACCATTGGGGTGTCGTCGTTGCAAAGCAGCTGGAAGAAGCTGGTGAAATCAAACAATGCAGCAAAAAGAGGTTAGTCTACAGTTTAGCACGGAAGACACGATCGCCACGTACTCGCGGAGCTCCTTCTTGCGACCAGCCTCCGTGAGCCTCTGGTACACGGCCGCGAAGAGCGAGCAGGCCGAGACACGGGACGTGAACCAGTCTCCCTCCGCGAGCTTCTTCACCAGCGGCACGAACACGTCACCCGCGTTCGGCACCACAGCCGCCACCTTCTGCAGGGACTCGACAGCCTACAAACACATACATAGATGCACAAGTTTCAATCAGCCATATGTAATCAGGAAAGGCTGTACCAGCCACACAAAACTGGTGCGCACCCGGTCGCGGACGACGGTCTCTTCAACGCCGGCGAGCACTTCGAGCGGCTCGACCAGAACGGCAGCGTGTGGGGCGCCGCCCACAAGCTCCACGAAGCCTCCGAGCTCCTCGGCGAGCGCGACCAGCACTTCGTCTTCGTCCTCAGTCGCCTCTGGATGGCAGATAGCCACGATACAAGATCGAACGAATGGTGAGCTGATGTTAACTTGTGTGCCCACTAATTTCCAGGCAGGAATCGTGCGATCGCGACAGGTACCTTGCAGGAACGGCAGCAGCTCCGAGCGCGTGCGGTCCGCGCCGAGCGCCTGCGCGACAGTTCTCAGGCGACGCATAGCCTTGATGCGCGTCTCCACTTCATCGCTCTTCAACTCCTCCGTCAGGAGCGCGATCGGGTACACTTCGTCTTCTGCTGCATGCAAGCACAACACAACCAATTCAAGAGACGTCACCGTAGATTGTCAGTCAGCATGCTTCTTCGGTTCGTCATGTATCCCCTTCATCCAACCGCACGCGCTGTTTGAGTGCGTTTGCACCACCACCCCAGCCACACATGATAAAGAAATCCTTCCATCAACTACTGGCGGGCTCGTGACAACGCACCGAGCAGCTCTTTGAGCACCACCACCAGCCACAATAGCCGCAATAGAGGGGAAGAGATCACACACACACACACACACATTCACACATTCACGCAGCGAGACTCGTACGCACCCATGGCTGCCGCTGCTTTCCTCTGCGCGTTCTGTTTCTTTTCTTGCGCTGCGTGACAACACAAGAGCGAGCGAGGCGACCCCCCTCGCGCTCCCATTCAGCAACTCGAAGCCAGAAAAGGCGAGTCTCTTGCGAGGGTCCCTCCCCCGAATGCGGCAACTCGCTCGCTCTTTTGGCGAGAGAAAGAAGAAGACAGTTCCCTTTGGTTTGATCTCGAAAGCTCTATTGGCGCTTTCCACTGCCGACTTCGAGCCAACATGGCTAAAAGGCTGTACTTGCTGGTTTGCATTTGGCTCTCACTTCAGTGCCATTCCGTGCCTGTGCGTTTTGATGCGGTCAAAACGGCCAATGCGAGGGCAACGCACTCTTGGTGAGCGGGATGGCGCAGATGCCAAAGGTAGAGAGCGCCGTGCCGAAGAAGACCTTGCCGCCCTGCCTGAACGAACGGCGGCTTGTTCAGCAGCGTGTGAGCCATTTCCGCTCGCTTGCCTCGGCACAAGCCCTAACCGGGAGGCGACGGTACGAAGTGTGGCTGGAGCAAGCTCTTGATCTTCTCAGACTTTCCCAAAGTGCGGATAAAACGCTCAAAGTCCGATAAAGTTCAGGCTGTTTTGGATTGGCTCAACGAGCATCAATACGCTGTGATTTATAAAGTTGGGCAACATATCAAAGCTCCTGCGGAAACGGTTTTTGTGAAAAAAGATTTGAATCCAAACCCTCTCTCTTTCCCCACACACACACACACAAATTGGCGACACGTGAGCTGGATAAAGTTGTGCAGGAAAAAAGGCGAATGGAGCCAGGTGCCTTTGAATGAAGGTCAAGCCATTCGGAAATGGATTCAAGGCTGGCCGCCAAGGCCCGACCGGAGCGAGGACCGGCGACCTGAACAGCCATTCATCACGCCGCCACCCTCGACGACTTCCTGTTGGTGGACAGCACGCCATTCACGAGTCGATGTGCTAATGAATCCTCCTCCTTCCCGAAACACTTCGTGTTCCAAGTATAGACCGCTCGACGGTCACTTCTCATGGCTGCCTGGTCTCTGACGAGTAACTCCAAGTCGACGCTGTGTGGCTTGAGTGCGAGGTGAGCACTCTTAGAAGCAGTCGAGAGAGTACGAGAGAGTGAAACAACGCAGATGCGCACTCGCGCCAAGTCGCACCAGCAGCAGCAGCAGGGGTGTGCTTTACCCCAGCGCAACAGCAGCAGTGATGCGCCGCCACTCTCAACCAAACCGTTCCTGTCGCAGGATGTCTTCCGCTTGGTTGTGCGGCTCGAGGCGCAAAAAGTGCTGGGCGACGTGGACGTTGGAGCCCTGGAGCGCAAGTTCCGCGTGCCGCTCGGCTACTCGGAGGAGGACACACACCGCAAGCAGGAGAAGCTCGAGCTGGATGTACGAATTGTAGCTTCACTCACTTTCAAGGGCTTCTTACTGACCATTAAGCACGTGGCTGTGTGGTTGTGTACCTGGTATCCTAGAACCTGCCTGGCCCGGGCGCGTACGAGGTAGAGGACCCTTGGAAGCTCGAAAATGCGCTGCACCAGTCAGCGATCTTCGCGTCGCGCATCGACCGGGATCCGTACCAACTGGGCTCACCCAGGGCGAAAAGCGCCAGTCGACAGGTGATCAGCTCTTTGTTGCCCTCACCGGTCCACAACAGCAGTACCGTACTGGACCCTCAGCCAGCCTTGGGCTCGTTCAGCCGGAGCTCGCGCGGTCTCGAGATTGAGCCCGGGTCCAGACGGAGGCGAACCAGAATCAGGGATCATCAGCATCGGGGCCATCAGGACCTAGTGACTCAACCTCAGAGCCCGCCGCCGGTGGTGCGCAGTCTGCTTTCGACCCAGAGTGCCGTCTTCCCGCGCGTCGCCAAGGAGAAGCACTCGTTCATTCCAGTCTCAGACCGGGACCTTGGCCCTGGGCTCTACGATATCCGGCGGTTCTGGGACGCGCGGAGCCCAAGTGTGGAGGACCCTGACGAGCTTCAGCAAACCTGGGGCAGCAATATCCAGAGCGACAAGCCCACGTCGGCGGCGTTCGGAGCCTCTCGGGAGAAGCGCGAGCTCATGTGGTCGCCCGCGCGCAACCCGCCATCCTACGCGGCGCCCGAGGCCTGGAACGCGTCCCCGAACTACGCCAAGCAGAAGAGCAAGGTGCTCGCGACCGCTGAGCGTGAGGCTCGCAGGAAGAAAGAGATCAGTGAGCTCAAGAAGAGCAAGATGAGACTCCAGAGTTCGCAGTCCACGCCTGGGCTCTCGAGTCTAAAGCACTCGACTAGGTTCCCAGTCTCCTCCTCAACCTCAGCTGGCAATGAGAGCCTGGATCCGTTCGAGTGGCTCAGACGACAGCCCCGGGGCGAACAGCGCGTGAATCTGCTGGCGACCAAGTACGGGCTCCTGGACCAGGTCAGGACGCTTCACCACCACCACCACACGCCTGAAGACTCAGGTCCAGGTCACCACCAGCAGAGACCAGTGCTCTCGCAGCAGAACTCCCAGCAGGACCTCTCGCACCACCTTCAGAATAACAACAACGGTAGCGACCTGGGTCAGGGCGATCCGGGTCAGGCTCAGCCCCAGGACGCAGCACTCAATGAGAGAGACGAGCACATCGTGATCAGCTGCCGCATGCCCGGAGGCCTCATGCTCAGCGCCACGCTCTTCTCGCGCAAGAAGGTGCGCCACCTCAAGAGCGCGATCGTGCACAAGAGCCGCCGGCGGTTCACGAGCGACGAGCAGTTCGACTTGGTCCTACCCAACGGCCGCAAACTGGCGAATCTGGAAGACACGCTTAACGCCTGTGGACTCACAACGCGCTCGCTCGTACAGATCGTCCCAGTCTCAGCCACAGTCTCACAACCACCCATTGGCACCAGCAGTTTAGGACCAGCACCAGCAGCTCCAGATACTCAAGGCTAGTCACACTTTCATCCATCCGTCCGTCCATCCATTCACTTACACTGGTTGTTTGTAGCTCTTGGGGACTGTACGGTAGCTCTCTCTCTCTCTCTTCGTGTCTCTTGTTTAACTTAGTCGACGGTCACGGCCTTGGCGAGGTTGCGCGGCACGTCCGGGTTGATGCCCTTGCGCACGGCGAGCTCGTAGGCGATGAGCTGCAGCGGGATGGATGCCAGAAGCGCCGTCATGGGCCCGTTCGTCGGGATCGGAATGATCGTGTCCGCGATGTTCTCGCACATCTTCGGATTGTCCGTGATCACGATCGTGTACGCGCCGCGGGCACGCACCTCCTCGGCGCAGGTCTTCATGTGCTGCGCGTGCTCGTCGTCCAGCACAATGAGGATGATGGGCGTGGCGCCGAACTTGCCGTCCTTCTCGTTCTCGATGAGCGCGAACGGGCCGTGCTTCAGTGCGCCGCCAGGGTACCCTTCCGCGTGGAGGTACGTGATCTCCTTGATCTTGAGCGCGCCTTCGTACGCGATCGGCTCGCCGTAGCCGCGGCCAAGCACGAACAGGTGCTCGGAGCGCATGAGCTTCTCGGCGATGCGCGCGCAGAGCTCGCGCGAGCGCAGCGCCATGCCGATGGCGATCGGCAGGCGGTGCATGCACTGGATGAGCTCGTCCATCTTGGCGCGGTTGCCATCGGCACGGTTCTGCGCGAACCAGGACGCGATGAGCCCCATGACGGTCACCTGGGTCACAAACGCCTTGGTGCTCGCCACGGCGTTCTCGCGGCCGGCGTTCAGGTACACGCCGCACTTGGTCGAGCGCGCGATGAGCGAGCCGACCGTGTTCACGACCGAGAACGTCGGGATCTCCGTGGGCATCTCCTCGGCGCACTTGAGCACGCGGTGCACGTCCTTGGTCTCACCAGACTGGGACACGACGAGCAAGCCTCCCTCTTTCTTGGGCAGCCGGTCGCTCGCGCACTCGGACGCGTCTTCGGTGCTCACGGTGTCGAACGAGTTGAGCGACCGCATGAGCTTCGCGCCGTACTTGCTCGCGTACAGACTCGTGCCGCAGGCCGCGATCATCAGGTGCTTGATCTTGAGCATGCGCTCCTTGTCGGCTTCCAGGCCACCGAGGTACACGTGGTCGTCCGAGACTCGGCCGCCGTAGCCCAGTGCGGCCGCCACAGCCTTGGGCTGCTCCATGATCTCGCGGATCGTCCAGTGTGGGTACGGCGCCGGCGAGAGGCGCACTTTCACGTCAGGGGCGATCGCGAGGCGGCTCGTGGGGAATCGCTGCAGGAAGCCCTCGTTATCGTCCATCGGGTTGAGTTCGGCCGAGTCCGACTTGAGCACCGCGAGCTCGCCGTCCTGGAGCGAGATGAAGCGCTTCGTGTAGCGGCTGAAGGCCGTCGTCTCGCTCGCCACGTACATCTCGTTCGAGCCGTAGCCGATGCAGAGCGGCGAGCCGTTGCGCGCGATGATGATCTTGCCAGGCTCGTCACGCGCCATGACGCAGAGCCCCCACGTGCCCTCGAGGCGCGTGAGCGCGATGCGCGTGGCCGTGAGCACGTCGGCACCTTCGCCCATCAAGTGGCCGATGAGCTGCGCCGCGACCTCCGTGTCCGTCTCGGTCGAGAACACGACACCTTCCGCAATGAGCTCCTGCTTGATCTCGTAGTAGTTGGTGAACGTCCCGTTGTGAATGAGCGACACGCGACCGTGCATGTCCGAGTGCGGGTGCGAGTTGCGGTCCGTCTTGGCGCCGTGCGTGGCCCAGCGCGTGTGCGCGATGCCGACCGTGTTGCCGCTGTGCTCGCCCTGTGATTTCTTCAGCAGGCCGATCGAGTCAGCCGTGCCCGTCACAGACGCGAACTTGGTCGTCGTGATCGGCGCAATAGGCTCGCTGCTCTCAGCCGCGGGCAGCTTCTGCGTCGACATGCCGGCCGAGTCGTAGCCGCGGTTCTGCAGGATCGTGAGCCCCTCGAGCAGGAACTCGGACGCGTCCTGCGACGTGCCCACCACGCCCACGATGCCGCAGCAGTCAGCGTCATTGCTCCTGTCATAGAGCGCGAGAGCACCAACGCCCGAGGCCGCAAGGCCCGCGAGCAGCACGCGCGTCCAGCGCTTCTCATCGCGCTGCTGAACTGTCTGGACAGCAGCGGCTGACGCGGCGGGGGTGGCGTTGCGCAGCGCGCGCTTGAGCGGGTGCGGTGAGGAGCGCAGCGAGGAGAAGGCTCTTGAGGTGGCGCTGGCGCTGGTGGCGACCGCGCGGCGCATCGGGAGGGACGCTCGCAGCATGCTCTTTGCTGAGGTGGCGTGCGTTGCGTTCAGAAGATTCGACTTTGAAGAGCTCCTGGAAATGGAGAGGGGGCAAAAACGTGAGTGAGCCTCTTTTTTTCCGAGTCAAACCAGGTGGAGAGCGCTCATTGGCTGATATTCCGAGTTTCAGCATCTGAAACCGTGTTTTTACATCCGTGAGCCGAGTATTTGCATAATCGTATACAAATAGACTGAAACCTTTTTTCAAACACACACAATAATGACACGAAAAATGGAGCCATTTGCGAGCGCTCTTGGCTGGCTCGATTGAGCATGTCCAGCAGTCCACCAGCAGCAAGTGCCATGAGCACTTCCAGCAGATATGCCCTGCAATCGAGACGCAGCGCTGCGCGCAGCTGTTGCCGCTCGTGCCCTTCTTGGCTTCGCGCTTCTCGCGCAAACCAGACTCGGCTCCCTACTGAACGACCGATCAGCAGCCATTGATGTGGGCCAGCTCTCCAGAGTCAGAACGGCGCTCTTCCCAAGCAACCAGCCAGCACAAAGTCACTTGCTCAACATAGGCTTTTGTGTGTGAATAAATATGTGGCCACACGCTCGTCTACCACTGCTATCGCTGACTACACTGCACTGCTCTCCACTTCCCTCTGTCGG
>JAASFQ010000771.1:0-14703 GCA_023333845.1 Globisporangium polare | reverse complement strand
CTTGAGGCCGTAGAGGTCCTGCAGGTACTCGCTCGTCTGCGTCATGTTGACGACCGTGAGCTGGGAAAACTTGGTCTCCACCTCCGCGACGGACGCCACGTCAGTGTACTTTCCCAGGATCGACGTCTGCCACGGCGACTGGATGTCGTCCTGCGGGGAGGCGAAGAAGTGCGCGGCCTGGAGCTTCAGGAAGTTGCGCTTGCGGCGGAGCTGCTCGCACGAGCACGTCGCGTTGCCGCGACAGTCCTCGAGATTGTTCACCTTCGGCAGGAAGTCACCGTTCACGACCCACTCGGCGCTCTGGCCCGCCACTGGAGGGCGAAACGAGTTCACGATCGCGTTGTTCTGCTGCAGGTCGATGCGCGTCGACACGAGCTCCGTGAAGGCTCGCTGGACCTTGCCGTTCCAGGTGCTGGAGTCCGCTTCGTACGCAGTGAAGTTGAAGTCCTTCTCGTCGATCGCGTACGGGCCGAGCGCCTGCAGCAGCACCTGCAGCGGCGTCTGGTCGGACACCTGCGGGCCGTAGAAGCAGCCGTTGCCGTCGCCAGCCATGCTGATGAACGAGTGCACCTTGTGGTCGTCCATCTCCTCGATGACACCGCGAGCCACCGAGCCGCCCTGGGAGTGCGCGAGGAAGTGGTAGCCGTTCGCGAAGCGAGAGTCGGAGCTCACGACGCCTCGGATCTGCTTGATCGCGCCGTGCACCTGGCTCACGAGCGACGTCTTGACCGAACACGCCTTCTCACAGAAGTCCAGCGCCACGTACGCGCGACCTTCGCCCGTGAGGTTGCGCTCGATGACGGCGGCGTTGGTCTTGTCGCCGGTGGCGCCGTGGAAGAAGATGACGGGGAGCGGGGAGCCGGCGGCCGACTGAATGGCGCACAGGGAGACACCTGCGATCGCGGCCACGAGAGCGCTCGCCTTTCCGAACATCGTTGTGCGTGCGGTGTACTTGGTACTTGGTACTTGGTGTGTGTGGAGTCGATTGCGTGTTCCTCTGGAAACAAAAGGAAGAGTGAGTTGTTTCCGGACACGTCTGCAGGCTGAAGAGCTGTGGTGATGCACGAATGGACGGGTAGTGGCAGCGCGTGGCTCCGATTTGCCGTCTGCACATCCTGCGCCGGTGCTGGTGGCGTCGCGCCATCCAAATCTTCAAGGAAACCGGCGATCCAGTGTACAGCAGCAGCGCGCGTGTTGCACGGATATGTCCGCTGTGTTTGCTCGCCTGTGACAGCCTGGGCCTGGATCGTTGAATGTCTGTCCATTCAGTTCAACGTGATGACTGGCGCTGTAAACACGGCATAGTATCAGCTTAAGGACCCAGCTCAAATCACCCAGCCACTGGTGTCAGCGAGCTCCTTGATCGCACCAGGTCGTACACGTGCTGCGAAGAGCCACACAAGCAAACGCACCATGCCATTGCCGGAATCCTGCGCGAGTACACAGAGTGGCACCACGCGTCGAGGAGGCAGGCGGCTGTCCCCGCGAGCAACGCTGTTATCCCCCATCGTCTTGAACTGCGGCACGTGTCCCAACGCCGGGGCGTAAACCGCCGCGCATGCCAATGCAAGCCGGAAGCAAGCACTTGCCAGCCAGCTGCTGGCGTTCAACGAACGTTTTGACAGTCTTTGGTGTCCGGTTTTGACAATCTGTGATGTCCGATGTTGGCAAGTACGCTGAATCAGACGAGCTGGACTCAGACTGTCGACTCATCGTGTCGAGCGCTGATTGGCTACTGTTATCCGATACCGATCTTTTCGCATTTGACAAGCTGAGCGGAATCTTCTAGTCCAACTATGCTGTAGATTACAATGTGTCGTGCAGAGGCCTTCGTTCTGCCCTTCAAGCAGCAAAACCTCTCGTTCGGAGTAGTCTTTTGGACGGTGCCTCAGAACACATGGTGAGCGAGAGGGACCGCGTGTGTGACCCTCAGTCTTCCCCTCAAGCAGCTCAAAGAGCAACGCGCCGCCGCCTCGAGAGCAGACCACCGCCGCCCTCTTCCTCCCCACGCCCCATCCGCAGCCATGGCCGCCAAGCAGTCCCCCATGCGCATGGTCATCATGCTGCCGCTCATGTTCCTCATGGGCAAGGTGGACTTTGAGAACGACCTGATCCTCAACTCGGCACGCGCCGCGTTCCTGCTCGCGCAGGTGACGTCGCTGCTGCTCGGGCTCTACATCAAGAAACAGGTGGAGGCCAAGAACGACCAGCGCAAGATCTACGTGCCGGGCGTCAAGTCGCCCTTCGACCCGTCGCCCAACTACGACGAGGTCACGGAGACCACGTACGCCATGCACGAGCTCGCCAAGGTGAACGAGTTCATCAAGCAGACGTGCATCGGCGCCGGCATCTCGTCGTTCATCCATTTCAAGATGGGTGTGAACCACGTCGTGCTCATCCAGGCCATCATGACGCCCATGAACCTCTACGACAACCAGCTCGTGCAGGCGTACGTCTTCGGCAAGCGCAACGGCCGCATGTGGGGCGAGCGTCTGGAGGGTGAGACGAACGAGGAGGCCGCCGCCGCCAACGGCATCGCTCCTGCGACTGACGCTGTCGAGGTCACTAAGACGAAGGAGACCAAGACGGACCTCACGCCGGAGGAGGCGATCCTCAAGGTCTCGGGCGCCGGCGCGGACGCCGACTTCGACGAGCTCTGGGCCGCGGTCAAGAGCGCGGTGAACGCCAGCACGAAGGAGGACCAGTGGACGGCGCTCATGGTGGCCTGCGGCTCGCCGATCGACACGACCGAGTTCATCGAGAAGGTCGTGGAGGCTGGCGCGGACGTGACTGCGGTGGACGGTGACGGGTGGACGGCGCTGCACTGGAGCGCGTACCACGGCCGCCCGGAGGCCGCCGAGACGCTACTGGAGGCGATTCCGGAGAAGAAGCTAACCCAGCTGCTCGCGATCAAGGCGCTGGACGGCCGCACCGCCAAGGAGGTCGCCAAGGCCGAGGACAACAGCGACGTCGTGGACGTGATCGCCAAGTTCGCAGACCTGGCGGCGGCGGGTGCGTCGGAGGTCGAACCGGAGCTGCGCCAGCGCAAGCCTGTGACGTCGGTCGAAGACGTGGACTAAGCGACGACGTCCACTCACCTTTTAGATGCCTTTGGAGAAGTCATCCTCGTAGTTGGCTGCTCGTGCGGCTCGCTCCTGACGAGCTCCTCCCATTATTACGTTTTTCCATACCGCTTTCGTAATATGTGCATATTCGCATAATTCAAAACCCACAGAAACGTTTGTGAACTGTGTTGGCTCTGTCGTCGCTGATGGAAAGGATGTCGTGTGAGTTTCTTAGGCTAGCGAACAGTACGTGGCGATGAGCTTTGCGCTGTTCGCGTCTTGCGGTCCGCTCTGAAGCTGCGCGCAGTAGGGCGTGGCGCCGCCGTGGACCTGCACCTGACTCGCAAACTTGTCTGTCAGCATCCACGCGGGCAGCGACGCCACCCCTGAGTACTGGAACGAGACCCCGCGCAGCGCTGGGCTGAGCTCCACCTCGGAAGGGAAGCTGATCGCTGGAACTGCGAGGATCTCCAGCCAAGCAAGCGACGGGGTCTCAAAGAGCGCGGCCGGCAGCTCGGCGATCGGGTTTAAACTCATAATCAAGCGCGTGGGGTTCAGTCGCAAGAGCACCTCCGGAACCTTCGTGAACGCGTTCCCAGGTAGATTGAGCTGCGCCTCCGCTGGCCAGCTCAGGTCCAGGTCGGCCGGCAGATCCGTCAACGTGCAGGCGTAGAGGAAGATCAGTCGGAGTGTCGGTGGGAACTGGCGCGACATGAGACCCGGAGGCAGCGAGGACCCGTTCCCATATTTCCGCATGTCGACGTGGAAGCCTGCGAAATGGTGCAGACCCGGGTGGTGCTGCTTTGTGAGCGCGGCCTGCTCGGGCCAGTCCTCCAGCGTCGCGTTGAGCACGTAGAACCCCACCATGTGGGTGAACGTCTGGATACTCGGGGGCACGCTCAGTTTGGGGCAGTTTTGCAGCGTCAGCATACTCAGGAACTTCGCATCCAGCTTCGACCAAGTAGCTTCCACTTCGCTGGCTGCGCCGACCATACCCTCGCGCTGCATGCAGTCGACCACCAAGTACGCGCACGCTGTCATGGGCGTGAGCCACGGCCGCACCTGCACCATGCAGTCGGGGACGTGGGTGTCAAACGCTGCTTCCGAGTGCAGGCCGAGGATGAGGCAGCCCCAGATCATGAGCACGACATGGCCGATGGTCTCGATGCGTCGGTTCCACGTCACACGCTTGCTCTCGTTCTCGGCTCGCGGTGGGCGGTGGATGGCAGTCGTGGGATCGGCCGCCAGGAACTTGACGTCGTCCAGACACAGCAGCAGGGTGATGGCGAAGAGCGCGCGGCTGAGAAAGTCCACCCACGACTGGATGAAGAGGATGCGGAGCTCGTTGGTCATGTGCGCGTACCAGGAGAGGTCGTACCAACGGCTCAGCTCAAAAGTTGTGGTCGTTCGGTCGTAGTCTTTCCAGTAGATCGCTGCAAGCGCAGTCGTGACTCCGATACTCGAGACGAAGTCTAGCGCCACGTCAAAGAGCAGACACAGGATGAGCTCAAGGCGGGGTTTGTTGTGGAACAGCCGCTTGACCATAGGCGTCGACCAGCAGCCGACGGTCACCACCGCGACGGCCATGCGGTTGAGCCAGATGCGCGGAACGTAGTAGCTGAGCTTGAAGGCCTGGACGGACTGCAGGATGGTCTCGGTTACCTCTCGGATGAGGAAGATGGTCGTGAAGTGCTTGCCGTGGACGCCGAAGAAGCCCTTGTACCCGAACGAGCTCTGCCATACGGAGCTGGTCTTGTCCTGGATCGTCGCTGCCACGAAGCTTATGTTGTGCAAGCTCTCGACCTTGGACGGCCTCTTGACAGGCTGGATCATGTTGGGGCCGGTACTACTGTCCGGTATCGGAGCTGTGCGCCTGGACCGGTTGCTGTGGTGAAAGTACCACTTGCGCAACCAAATGGACTGAAGGCTCATTTCGAGGAAGAAGGCCAAGTGAAGCGCCGAGCAGATCGCGTGGAACACCACGATCACTGGGAAGTACTTCATGTTGATCGTGAGCTGGAAGGAGTTGAGGTCGGCGCTAAGGACCGTGGCCGGGACTGCATGGTACGTGTACGCGACGAAAGCGTAGAACGCGCAGGACAGCGTGTGGATGGCGATGACGACGAGCCAGAGCACGCCGGTGGCGAGCGCGGTTCGGTCGAGCGCCATTGTCGCTTGGAGCAAGTCAATCAGCGAGATGCTTGGGTGTCACTGGGGCAAGGTCGAATGGCGATTGTGGTCGGTATGGCGTGTCGAGGGCGGATGAGAAAGTGAAGCCATTCGAGAGCAACGAGAGATTGGGCCACTCCTGAGTAGCAAGGTGAGCACACCGCGTGATCTGGTTAAGACAGGAGGAGCTGAAGTCTCGCGCTTTTGGGGGTGTGCGTGCAATCCCGAGACGCGTTCGGATCTTCTTGTTCTGTTCTTAGGCACTTCAGCTATTTGTGTGGCGCGCGATGAATTTGACAAGGGTCTCGTGTCTGGTCAAGTGTGAACGGACGAAAGTGGAGCCATAACGGAAAATGCGCATCCGAACGGCAAAGCCGAAACAGCGGACACTTTGTTTTGTTTGTGTTGTGGTCATATATAATACATCAACTACAATTATAAGCACATACAGAAACGGGCCGAAACGGCCGAGAGTGCATGCTGCGAATGTTGAATCTGCTTTTTGTGGGATGATGAGAGAGAGCTTTTCCTTTTCTCCTTTCTCTCGGATCGCACTTTTGTCGCCAGCAGCAGCTCCAGTCGCCGCCAAGTCATCTCTGCCAGCGTCCTGCTGCTGCATTAACACCAGCACCTGCTAGCAGCATCA
The DNA here is from genome assembly GCA_023333845.1 of Globisporangium polare. Taxonomy (NCBI): domain Eukaryota; phylum Oomycota; class Peronosporomycetes; order Pythiales; family Pythiaceae; genus Globisporangium; species Globisporangium polare. The sequence goes on along the minus strand of JAASFQ010000771.1, from coordinate 8,823 downwards.
GCATGGGATTCGTGGGCTGGCCGCTCGGCCTGCTGCTCTCGGCCGTGTCGAGTATCTTCGGGATCCTGGGCAAACTCTTCTTGAAGCTCGCGCACAACGAGCGCGAACGCGAGGAAGACGAGGAGGAGCGCGCCGGCAAGACGCGCCAGTTCACAACCGACGGGCACGTCGTCACGCACTCGTCCAAGGTCTGGTACATGTACTTCTACGCCGGCCTCGCGTCCATGCTCGTGCTCAACCCCGCGCTCGGCGCCGTCGCGTACATGTTCGCGACGCAGTCGCTCCTGGCACCCATGGCCGGGCTCACCATCGGATGGAACACGCTCATGGGACCGCTTCTGCTGCCGCATGAGCGCCTTACGACCAACGACTTCGTCGGTGCGCTGCTTATCTTCACTGGCTGCGTGCTCGTAGGTGTGTCCGGCACCCACGAGACGCCGACCATGTCAGTCGAAGAGCTCACCAAGCGCTTCGTGTCGTTCCCGTTCCTACTGTACCTTGTGGCGCTGCTGTTCGTCATGAGTTTCCTGGTGCATTACGCGAAGGAGGCGCTGCGCTACAACTGGTCGGGCGTGAAGACGCGAGGCGGCACCCCCGGCCGAAGCCGAACACTGGAGCTGAGCCAGATGTCGCGAGTGACGCTGAGCATCCTCTCGGGCGTCATGAGCGGGCAGCTCTTCTTCCTCGCCGCGACCATGAAGATCGTGCACGACGACGAGACGAAGTCGAAGGCGTTCACTTATCCGATCCTGTACATCTGCATCGTCGGCGCGATCTCCACGGCGCTCTTCGGGCTCTACCTGCTCAACGAGGCGCTCAAGGTCGAAGACGCAGTCGTGGTGATCTACCTTTACGAAGCGAGTTACATCCTGGCTGGCGCGATCTCCGGTCTCTGCTTCTTCCGAGACATGCGCCACCTGTCTGCGTGGCATTACGTGGTCTACTCGCTCAGTCTACTGCTCATCCTGCTGGGCATCTATGTGGTCGCAAAGCGCAACAACCAGCAGGCCGAGGACGAAGAGAACCTGCTGCCGCTGCTGGCTGCGCCGCCCGTGGACAACTCCTCGGCTGACCGCATCTTCCGCAAGGCGTCGTTCTACGCGGCCCGCAGGTCGTCATCGCCCACGCGCCTGCTCAAGTTCTTCGAAGAGGACGCCGAGGAGCAGCGCCGCCGGAAGACCACCTCTACGCCTGTGCGCTCGTACAGTCTCGCTTAGGTATGTTGGTTGTGGCTTGAGGGGATGTGCGGTGGTTAAGCCTGCTTGCACTCATGAATCAATGGTGGCACAACAAACTGTTCACGTCCGTCACCCATGCATTATTAAGAAAAATAGACCTTTTGGACTGCTACAGTGATGAACGCCCATCCACGCTTTAGTCGTCGTAGGACGGGATCTGGCTGTAATCGTAGCCCTTCCAGCCCTTGAAGCTTCCGTAGAGCTGGTACGACGCGTAGCTCCCAGGGATGAACGCTGTATCAAGGTCAACAAACAGGCAATAAGTCAACATCTTCAGGCAACTCCGGCACCACACGGAACTAATGAGCAGATACACATTTCTTGAACGCACCGATGAGTCCGAGGATCAGAAACGAGAGTCCGCGGTGCTCGCCGTCCAGCCCGATGCGCGTGCTGACGAAGATGAGCACCGAGCCGAGCGCGAAGAGACTCACGGCCGCCATGCCCGTGCGCACAGGGAAGCGCCTCTTGCGCATGTCATACTCCTACAAGCAAGTCAGCCGGACATCCATTATGGAAGCGGTAAGCGTTAGCATTGAACAGACTTCCACAACTGTGTTGTTACGACATAAAGCTGAGAGCGTCTGTGACGAGGAGACGAGCAAACGTACGGGGACCGTGTAGCGGTGGCGCTCGTCGACCTTGCTCACGTCGTCAAAGTCGCGTTGGGCTCCGGCACTCGTCTGGGCCTGGCGACGCACTTCGTTCACTCCTGCGCGCACGTCCTTGGCCATCGCTGCTGCTCGCGTTGTCTGCTCTTGTCGTCTGCTTTGCTGATCCAGCTTTGGCTTTTGGTTCTTTCTCGATTGCGCAGTTCAAGTGCCGCTTCGTTCACGCAACATTCGTGCAACCTCACAGCACGACACCACCCCGCAATCGAATTCGTGATCGAAAGCCCCAAGGAAGAATTATGGCGTCGTCGCGCGTGTGCGTGGAGTGCGGCGCGGGCGTGCCGCTGCTGGTGCGCGACTACGGCAAGGGCAACGTGCGCCTGGCGATCTGCGGCGCGTGCAACGAGGTGGCGGACAAGTACGTCGAGTACGAGAACGTGCTGCTCTTCCTCGAGGTCATGCTGCTCAAGCCGCAGGTCTACCGCCACATCCTCTACAACCTGCCGTCCCCCATGGAGAACGTACGCAGCATTACTTGCGTTAGTGGACGTGTTGCTGCCGTTGTACGCGCTCATGGCACTAACATGTATCTATGTGTATGCACACAGCGCACGATCCTCAAGATGTTCGTGATCCTCGTGATGCTCGACATGAACGTCAAGGCGTACCTCGTGGACCGCAAGGAGGGCGTGTTCTTCCGCTCCGAGTCCATGTACCAGGACACGGACGCCATCTCGGGTTTCCGCATTAGCCAGTTCTCGCTGCACCTCGTGCTGCTGGCGCTGCTGGAGAACGTCGTGTACTTTGCGAGCGTGCTGGCGCTGATCTACTGGGACCCGTTTCGCCGCGGCTGGCGACAAATGCTGCTGGAGCCAGAGGCGTCAGCTCCAAATAGCAGCTCAATGGCCTTAACTGGCGGAGAAGTGAGCGTCGATGTTCTCACAAAGTACGGCAGCACGCTCTGCATTTCGAGCTTCGGCAAGATGTTCGCGCTGCTGACAGTCATCTGGGAGTACCACTGGACATTCATACACATGATTGGCGCCGTCATCTTCTTCTCCAACGTGCTGGGGCTGCAACTCTTCCTGGGGGACGGCGATCCGTCGACCACGCGGTCAATGCACGTGGCGGTGCTGGTGGTGGCTGGTCTCGCGATCCGCTTCGGGACGCAGCTGCTGCTCTACGCGCTCGGCAACTCCATCATCTTCTACGTCTTCGCCTAGAGTTGACGGCCCAGGATCATCGTCATCGAAGAGCTCATCAAGGTGGCAAACAGCAACAGTGTCGATGTGTTATGTCATCCGCGTAAGTACGAGTAGACTATTTTAGAAACTGGCGACGGCTATTCTCGTGTTCACTCTGTGCCGACGAGAGAGATGCGAGTGACTTTGGACAGCAGCACGTGAAGCACAACCTCGGACGTCTATTGGAACAACAGCGGGTCATCCGAAAAACAGAGAACAAGCGAGCGATGAGTGCGGTGGGGCTCCCTCAAGTGGCGTCTGCGCGGTCGTCCTTGTCGAGTCGCGGGAGCTTGAACTCTGCGGGCTCTAGCGGATCAGAGAAGAGCATTCGGAGCGACCGGAACCAGCGCAGTCACATGAACATTCCTATGAGACCCTCTGACAGTGGCAGCGACGACGACGACGACGACCTAGAGAGCGGCAATGACGATGGAGATGCAGAGGAAGAGGAGCCGCAGGAGTCCAGCGGCGGGCTCTGGGACGAGGTCGAGAGTTTTCTGAACCGACCGTCGCCGAGTCTCTCGGTTCTCGCAAAGCCCGAGAAAAAAAGCGCGACTGGGAATGTGCTTCCAACGCTCAGGTTCGACCACCAGCGCCAGCGCAAAAGCTCCGAGCCCGAGAGTCAGTCGGCGCATCGCGCTTCGACTCGCCCAGCACGATCTCTCTGCCAGCAGTCGAGTAAAACTGCTTCGTCTACTGGCGCAACGCAGGCAATTGATCCCAAATTGCTGCAGGAGGCGTTCGCCTACGCGCAGAAAGTGGCGATGATGGACTTCGAGGACGACCAGCAGGAGCAGGTGGCAGACGTGATCAACGACCGGCATCACCCGTTGGGAAGGAGCAACTCTCGTAGCTTCTCCACCTCGTCGTCCTCGTCTCTTAATGCCAAAGACGGAGCTAGTGGCGGGAACGTACCTCGTGCGCCGAGTCATGGCACTCTGAAGAAACAAAGTTCGTCTGGGGTAAGTGCGAAGAGCGATGAGGCCAAGAAGAAGAAGAGCACTGCCACGAAGACGAGCGTCTACGGGTCTGGAGCGAAACCCGTGAAGAAGAAGAGCGAGCGACGAATTAAAGAGGCGATGCAGTGGGACGCAGCGAGCGCTGGCGATGCCGGTAGCTCGGAATCCGGAGGCGCGAGTCGCAAGAATATGGATTCACAGACGCTGCAGTCGCTCGTGAGCAACTTCCAGAATGGAACGACGCTCGACGAGCTGCGGAAGGAGCTGGCGGCGTCGCAGCAGAGCATGGCGCTCTCTCGCCAAGTGCTGCACGAGGCCGCGAAATCGTTCTTCCAGCCGACTCGCTGAGCGCTTCTCGGGTTCAGAATGACAGCATTTGCAACTAAACTATGAAATTACGTATTCATCGATAAGCCAGCTTTCCTGTCATGGTGTCTTCAAGAGCGATTTGCGTGGTCTGTTGCCAACTGACGCGTCGAGTCCAGTTGCCTTACGACGCTTTGCAGACGCTCGACCTGCTGCAGCGCCGAGTGTCGGAGGTCGCTCACAGCCGCGTCCAGCTGCGCAATCTCCGCCTTCTCTCTCTGCAGCAGCGACTGCAGACTGCGCTTCTCGTCTTCCATGACGCGCACTCTCTCCATTCGCACGATATCGTCGGGCGATGAGCTCAAAGATCCGCTTGCACTGTCTTGGGCTTGTGCGCTGGCGGCTTCCTCCACCTCCTCACTGACCTCTCTGCAAAGAAGAAGGTAGAGTAGTTAGTATATACACTGTGGAATTGTTGCCTTCTACAGCTAGTGCATCGACGTAATACATACTCGTCCTCTCGCGCGATGGCGCGCAGCTTGGCCTCCTCTGCCTGCTGGACCAGCTCCTCCAGCTCAAGCAGCTGGGCGTTGACGCCGTACTTCTCACACAAGGCCTCGAATGCCGTCTACAAGCACTCCGCAGCAGCTCAGTACCTTCTGGTGCTGTATAACATGCTTCAGACAAAGACACACGAGCGCTTAATGATACGCGTACCTCAATCTTCTGCCGCAGGCTCAGCAGCGTGTGCGCCAACAGCTCGTCCGCGTCCTCGTCACGCGGGAAGAACTGCTCGAGCAGCGCCAAATCGTCTTCGCAGTGCGTCTCGAGCGCAGCACGCAGACTTGCGGTGGACGCCTGGCTCACGGACACGTCCAGCGCCTTCGCGAGCGTCAGTCGCAGGCGCCGCATGCGCGCGGCCGTCGTCATCTCGGCACTGCTGCCCGCCATTTGCAAACGTCGCAAGTGTTGCAGTTGAAGCCATGTTGGTTGTGGTCACGTATCCGGATCGATCCGGGTGTTTTTTTCCATCTGCGAAACCTTTGTGCCAGAATATCCTGCTCGCTAAACAGAATATGCGCACAAACCTCTGGGACAGAATATCGATATCATAGAACAGAATGCGCCTTCCTCTTCTCTGAAAGGGCTTTTCATAACGCGCGACAGACAGAAGCAGAAAAGCAGATTGCTCCTTCGTCCGCCACCTTCGTTGTCTCTCCGCACGCACACACGACGCCATGTGGTTCTCCAACTACCGCCAGAAGCTGCAGCTGCTGATCATCATCTTCTTCACCTTCATCGCGTTCGGCGCGGCTGACGACGCCTGGATGCCGTGGGTACGTACGCGTGCTTCTTCCATTGCGCCAGCGAGATCTTTTGCCTGCTGCGTGTTGTGTGTATGCGCTCACGCATCCCCCTCTCGCCCGCTTGCAACAACAGGCCACGCTCATCGTGTTCCTGTCCATGATCCTGCTCACGGACCTGCTCTTCCTCGACCAGTCGCAGTTTCAGTACAACCCCGACTACAAGGTGCGCTCCAATGTGTTGCCATGATGATAAATGAGATCGTAGCACTAACGATCGTGCGGTATCTATGTGTATGTGAACAAACAGAACTGGGCGCGATCAATGGATCCAAAGTACTAGCAACCGCGGTGGTTTTGATCCGGTCACAAGAAGCACAGCCGCCTTTATATATTGCCCCCGTGCAAAGACCCAGGTACCAACCAGCATGATGTGAGATTGCGCCAGATTGCTTCCCCACGCAACAAATGAACACTACCTTGGATTCGCCATGGACTAGCTCTGTGTACTACTGGCTTGGCTGTTGACTGCAACTGAAGCTTTCTCTCTCCCCACAGGCCAAGCCCCCTTGCTCAAGTCGCAATCCAGCACACAGACCAATACCCCATTCTTTATCTCACGAGCCAGTCAAGGGAAGCAGTTCACGGCTGCCGATGGCCATCGAACTCTCGGATCGAGAAGTGCAGAAAATCGTCTAGGGGCTGAGAGGAACTGCGCAGTCCAGTGCCTCTCGAGCTGAGCATGGCGCGTTGGTATAGGCGCAGAACAGAGTTCCGCCTGCACGGAGCACAGGACGTTGACCTCCTGGAGATTGCGCGGCGTCGTCGCGCGCAGGATCCTGTGGGCTTCATGGCTATGAGGACAAGTGCGGGTGTGTTGCTGGGCCTATGACTATCCGCTGACGATGCGCTGGAGCCAAGGCAGCCAAAAGCGTTCAGATTTCGCTTGCACCTGAAGTTAACGACGCATTTTATTTTCTGACGGTTGCGCAGATGCGGTTTCGCATTAATCCCTCCTTCCAGCCGACCTGACGTTGTCATCAGAGGTTAGATCGCACTCAGCTCACGTCGAATTGACGCAACGCACGGTGGCTTCCTTACCTGGACGAATACTCGCCTCAGTGCTCACAGAGACTGAAGTAGCTCTCGTAGTCGTCCGGATCAGGATCTGCCAGCGCCGAGCGCTCCGTCATGAGCTCCAGGCGGTACCGCTTCGCCTCATCCAGAGTCATGCTGTTGCCGTTCGCCATTTGCTTTACCGTCTCTTCTGCGAACTCAAACAACTGGAGCTTCCTCAAGAGCGGACCTTGAACTTCGTCGATCCACTCGCGCTGCTGCGGCGGAATGCTCGAACTCGATGGGATCTGCGTCTCGGGATCAATGAGGAAGAACGCCAGGATCTTGCGACTGCCAGGCTTCGCCGGGTCTTCCAGCTCAAACGGCTCCACCTTGTGCTGCAGGACGTTCGGGAACACGAGGCATCGGTCTTCAGTCGTTGCCACAGACCCGAGCGTCTGCACCAGCAGGTCCTCATTAAAGAGTCCGTACATGACCGCGACGCCCGAGTCGTCCGACTGCTCGTACATCGGCTCCTCCACGTTGACGCGGAACGACAGGCGCGAGTCCTTGATGTTGTCGCATCCAAAGTAGTAGATGCCCGTTGCGACGATCTGCTCCGTGTCGGTGCCTTCAATGTGCCACGAGCCGCCCGCGTACGTTGGCGAGTCAGGGGTCAGCAGGATCTCGGCGGCTTTCACGATCACTTGCAGCGTCTTGCCCTTCAGTGAGTCAGGAACACTGGAGATCTCAGGTACGAACGTCTCTGATATGTCGGGGCGGCCTGCGTTGTAGTCCTCCGGAGGCTCGAGCACTGGACCTGGGAACTCGTCCTTCGCAGCGGACACCACGCGCTCAAAGAGCGGCACGAAGCGCGCAAAGATCGATTCGATGCTGATGTACAGGCTCGCAAAGTGGACGGGATGCAGGTTGTTGATGTACGACACGATGCGCGCCGAGCCGTCTTCGTTCACCTGAATGTCGGACGGGATCCACTGGAAAGTGGATGTCCGCCCGCTCTGTCCTTTGAACTCGTTCTCCACCACTTTGGACGCAGTGCCCAGGATCTTGTGCATATGCTCAGCGGCCGTCGTGTACGTCTCTGGTGGTGGATGCGCGACCACTTGCTTCGTCTTGCCCAGCACGCAGCAGTAGAGCGACGGGTGGACGAGGTCGAGCACCTGCTGGTTCGTCTTCGGGTGCCAGTCCTTCGCCTCGTCCGGAACGTTCTCGAGCACTGCGATCTCCTGTACGAACTTTGTCTTTAGGGCTTCCGGGACGAGACTGTCGCAGATCCATGCGCCGTGGATTCCTATCGGAGTGACTGGGACTCTCTCCTCAGTCGGGAAGATCTCAACGTGGAAGTCGTCACTCTGTGCGATTTGGTCGAGCGCCTGAGTGATGAACGACCGCACATGGCTCAACTCTGCGCCAATCTCTGCGCACTTTCCACGCAGCACTTCGATCGCATCGGCGCGAGTCCCAGCGCCCTGGAGAGCGTCGCGGACGCTTTCCTCACTCGCGCTATTCTCCAGCACTGCCTGAAGAAAATCGAGAGTACGCGGTAGGACACTAGGATCGGATCTCTGCTCCGCCTCCACAATCGCCGGCCGGAACGTCTCGTAGGACCAGAGACCTGGAGGGATGGCCAGCAGCTTCTCCCGCAGCGCCGCGTACGTGAAGTACCAAAGCACGAACGTGTAGGCGTTGCGCTCCTTCTGGAAGTCGTCGTCGTTTTCCTCCTCCTCTTCACCCTCGCCTACGCCCGAGAGGCGGTAGTTGAGATCAAAACGCACGTGCTCGAGCCATTGGGCCACCAGCGTTTCTCTTTCGGGGGACTCGGCGATGCGCTCCAAGTCGCGCAGGGTGCTGAACTCGTAGGGCTCCCACTTGAGGCTCTGCGTGAGCGTCTTGCGCAGGAACTCGTGCTGGATTTCTCGAAGCCACCTGTCGCGGATCTCCAGCTCGCGCCACTTGAGCCACCACTGCGGTTTGCTCAGCACGGAGGCCGTCGCGCGCTTGACCGCGAGCTCCAAGAGCGTGAAGGGCGCCACTTTCGCTGCGTGGCTCATCGCTTTTTGCTGTCTGTCTGCTGCTGGGGATTG
>JAASFQ010000770.1:0-14739 GCA_023333845.1 Globisporangium polare | reverse complement strand
CAGTGCCACCTCCGCCCATGCCTCCGAGGCCACTGAGCATGCCGAAGGTCATCTGCTCGGCCTGGACGGATTCGAAGCTGCAGGTGAGGGCGACGGCGCCGACCGTGGCGATGTAGAAGAGGCACGACTTGGAGAGCATGGCTGATGGCTTGAGATGTGTTGGTTGCTGGTTGCGTGTGGGGAAGCTGGTCAGTTGAGGAATGAGAATGAGCTTTGCGGCAAAAACGGAGAGAGATGAATCGCTGGTCTGTCGTTCCCCATCGTCTCACACAGCGCAGCAAAGACCAGCATGAACAGACACTACGAGGAGCTCACACATCGCCAAATTGCGAAGCCACCTGCGAAGGAGGTCACAACTGGCGTGACTCCTTTACCGGTACGTGACTGACTGAAGGATACCTGTCCTTAGAAAAAGCAGCAGTTGGGCAATACATAGTGTACCTGTGAGGTTGTGTGGCTCTTCACGACAACACCATTGAGCAAAACTTGTTACGTTCAGCACGGGAGGGGGGCACAAAGTGTGTAAAGTGGGGGCAAGTGACGACTGTGTCCTACCGTACTGTTCTCCAAAGTCCTCCTTGCAAGGCTTGCCGTACGTACTCTAATAGCGTACTTCGAAGTATTCCAACCACGCGAAACGTATCCGGAGACAAGAGGCTATTTCTAAGAGATGCTGCTTTGACGTTGTGCCGTACCCTGCAACGCTCCTGCTACATGATCATGCTGCAGCGAAGTTGACGAGTCACGATGTCAGATGCTGGCCAGCTGGCATCGCAACTTTCACACACAAAAACTGCGCAGCTCCTCTTTTACAAACTCGTCCGCTCGTATACATCGTGTGGTTAAGAGCGAGCTAGTGGTACAGTGGACGTCTGAATACTGGAATGCGCTACGTGCCACGCCTCTGCGTTCTGGCAATCACCAGCCGCTCGGAAGCTTGTGCATCCCCAGTCTCAACTTGCAGGTTTGTGGCCCCATAGACGTCCTCCTACATTTTGATTACCAGTCAGCGCTGGGTTTTCTGTTCGTCTAACAAATGTGGACACAATTGTCTCCCAGATAAATCACTTTGGTGGAGCTTCTCTCCATTGCTTGTCCAGACATCGTATCTGAAAACAGAGCCAGTCGCATATACCCATCCACGTGTCCAAACGAGACACCCGCATCCAAGCACAACCAGTGGTTCTCCAGAGCCCAGAGCCACAAACGGCGCACTGAAGTGCGTAGAAACCCACCGTCCGGGTTCTACGGACGCCAAGTAGAGTCGGTCGGTTAGCTGAGGATCACCACTGTGGGCATCTCGGGGTCACTTTAAGCAGCTCCGGCCCCTTCGCACAGTCGACATCGTCTTTCTCATTTCCAAATCCGCCGCCACCACTTGAGCACTCTTCTCCTTCAGTCCATTCGCCATGCTCTCCATCAGCTCCCGCATCTTTACGATCTCGGCCGCGCTCGCTGCGGTTGTTGTCGCGCTCTATGCTGACTCGGCGCTCGCCACCACCACCGGCTACGGCTCCGCTGTTCTGCTGTCGAACGGCGGCGTCCACCCGGAGGTGCTCCACGAGTCCGACTCGTCCTCGGTGGTCGTCGCCGGTGCCGGTCTCGACCGCGCCATGGATGTCTCTGTCCCTTTGGTTGCGAACGAAGCTTCTACCAACCTGACGACTTCGAATGGCAACGGCACCGCCTCGACCAGCACCAGTACGAGCACCACGAGCTCGACTGTGAACGGCGTCCCAGTCACCGGTACCGTCCGCATGACGGTCAACGGCGTCCCAGTGGCCACGCAGAACATCACCGCGAGCGGTGGCAACAGCACGTCCGTGTCCATCTCGACCATCACGCAGTGCAACGGATCGTCGGGGTGCACGACGACCACGACCACGGGCGCGCCACTCCCTGCTGCCACCCCCGTGAGCCAGATCGAAGAGCGTCTCAACACCACAAGTGACCAGGAACATTCTGCTACGCCAACGCCGGCGTCGATTGAGCCAGCGGTAGCTCTTCTCCCAGCTGAGGTTCGCGCTATCGCTCCATAGAGAGTCAAGGCGTCATGGACTCCTGTTGGCTGCTCTCGAATGTCTTCAGCATGTAGCGAGTTGTTTGTAGAGAGTGTGAATGTTGAGTTGTGAATAAATGTCAAGCTTGCGTACCTCAAACCATATCTCGTCCTTGTTCGATTGCGCTCCATGATCATGGCAAACACTGTTAGCAGGCAAGTATGCGAACCGCCGAAACACAGCAGCAAGCTCGTAGAAGTATCAACCGCGTTTGTTAGGCAATTGCCAAGTTGCCGTATCATCAGCGTTCACTTGCGAGTCCTCGGATCCACACGCTGGCGTTTGCGTCGACTTGTGCCCGCACGTTGTTTCACTCCTCCAATACCAGGACTCATCGTCGCGGCGCGTAGTTTCTTCCCGCTGCACATCATCCCATCGAGCGTCTTCACTGCATCGGCTGCTTGCGTAGAATCCGCAAACTCGACGACAAACGCTGCGTCGTTGTCCTCGCCGTCTTTTGTGATCGCGACTACCCCGTTGCAGTCCTCGAGTGCTTTCACGACTGTGACCAGGTCGAGCGAGCGACCACCAGAGATGTAGATCGCTGGAGGCGTAGGTCGCGCACCATCGGAGCTGTCTGAAGATCCGCCAGTTGTCGGAGGCGACTCAGTGTCCACTGCCATCATGGCTACGCTGTTCTCTTCCCCACTGACAGCAACAGGAACCGGATAGGTCACTTGGGCTGGGTACACTGGTTGATTGTAGTACTCTGGTGGCGATGGAAACGCCATCGGAGCAGCACTCGCGTACCCGCTCAACGGATGCATTGACTGGTAATACGATGCTGGCGACGAGGTCTCGGTTGGCCACAACGCAGGCACGTAAGCGTACTGTTGCTGACCAAGTTGATTAGAGACCAAATGCTGGTGATACTGGGGCTGGTGCTGCGGATAGTAGCCGTACACTTGTGGGGCTTGGTGGGGCTGCACTTGCATCTGCATTGGATACAGCGGCGCTGCACTGTACGAGCCTGCTGGTCCAGGGTAGTACGTCAACGCCGGATACTGGAGGGCGGTAGTACCTGCTGGTGATGGCTCATCGATCGAGAGCCGATGTTGTCCAGGGGCAGCTGTGAACGCGCTGCTGTGGTCATTGCTGCGCATCAAGTGTGCGAATTTTGCCTCGACTGCCGACAAATCCACGTCGTCACTACCTCCACCTCTGCTGACATTGCCACCATGTTCACCAGGCAACATGGCGTGAGACGCTCCGTGGATCGTGCTGAACAAGCTGGGGTCTTGAATGACAATCGCCTGGAGGAACCGACCAGAACCCGTGGGCAGCTCGGTCTGATGAAGCTCACGCGAGGCTCCAAATGCCTGCGCCTCGCTCTCGAATTTGACAAACGCCACGCCCTGCGACTCGCCCGTGCTTCGAAACACCTTGATGTCGATAAACTCCATCCCATCACACTTTGATGCGCAGTCTGAAATCACCTGACTGGGCAAACTGCGATCGTAGAGGATAAGAAGCCAGAGCTTTTCTTCCATCACCTCAACTGGAGGCACCACGAGGGCAGCTGCACTGGAGGGCTGAAGCATTGGAGAGAAGACGCCTTGGTCCATTTGCCTCGAATAAGGGAACGAACACGAGATGCCACTTCGTGGGGTTTCTGCGAACGAGAGCTAGTAAACGAGCAAAACAGTCGGCTTAAATGCAAGTCTAGCGGAGAACACATAGCACTGAGCAGGTCGTACCATCATGAAATCCCCTTGGCTGGGATGATCTGCGCCTTGACCATTCTCTTCTTGGAACGACTCGATAACAGTAGATGCTGTGCTTGGCTAACGTATACAGACACACAAGGTTATTTGTTAGCCAAACGATATTACTCCAGTAGGTTTGACACCACCTTGAAAGAAGTAATTGGTCATGGCTGCCTACACTCGAGTACTTGACATACGCCATCGTCTTGATCCGTCCAAAGCTCTTCACGATCTCCACAGACTCAAAATCTCCGTAGACTGCAAACATCGCCTCCAGCTCCTGCATCGTAAACTTGAGAGGCACACATGGTTGGAGATTCCGTCCCACTCACAAGAACATTCGACGACAAGTTTACCTTGTGACTTGAGATGAAGAAGAGCCTGGTGCGCGGCGCTTCCGACTCAATAGCTGCATGCTCCCTCACGCTCGCAGATGGAAGCACTGTGGGATGAAGAGCCGCAGTTCTCGAGTTCCGTGAGTTCGTCACACGCTGCTTTGATGACCGAGTCGAGACATCTGCTGATTGGTCCGAGGATTGCCGTTTGCACTGCTTCTTCGACTTTACTGGTGTTGCAGACGATGATGACGATGGTGCTGGGACGGGATGAGAAAGACGATTGTCGACTAGCGGAGCTCTGTGAAACCAACTGGAGGCCTCTCGATGGCTGATATTACTTCGCTTCCGACGACTTGTGCTTGCGTCCGACCCACCGCCACTCGAATCGCTGTCATCGGTACTCTGGCGACGTCTACGCAAGAGAGACGCCTTTGCGACTCTCTGGTGGACACTGCCAGTACTTGCAGCACGACCTGGGAATCGGGCTGCTTTCTGGGTTGGCTGTTGTGTGGGCGCCGTTCTTTCTGGAGGGGCGGGATCCAGCGAGAACGAGTTAATACTCGACGTGAGCTGCTCAGTGCTCATCTCCTCCAGCTCGAGACCGCTGGCTGCGTTGTCCTGCAACGTATCTCCATTGGCACTAACCATCGAATCTGGCTTCGCCACATCGGTTGCGAGACTCTGTCTCCGGTGTTCCGCGATCAGCATATATCCAGCCATCAAGTCGTCCATCGCCTCCGCATTCTCCGCGCTATGGATCGTTGCCACGATATCCTCCAGTACACTAGTGACTTCTTGCGCTGGTGAAACAAGCGGTGGCTTTGGCAGTGTTGGTGGTGGTGCGAAGCAAGGCTCGATTCCCGCAAAGACGCTCGGGTCGAAAGCATCCATGGTGTCGCCCACCCGCATCTTCTGCCGTGGCGCAGATGGAAATGATCCACCAGAGAGCGGTGGACTCGACCGCTGCCGCTTGCCTGGGACGTGCGAGTCCTCGCCATTCGACTCGCTCTCGCTGCACACTTCGAGACTCGACTGCTGGTTGCGCTTGAGCTTGCCCACGGCCACCATGGGCTTGTCCTTCGCGACTGTCACCTATGGTATTCATATTCGATGACGAATTCCACCATTTATATACAGGCATAACGTTGGATGCATTGCTTACCAGTCACTGATCATACCTTGAGCACATGGCCGTCCTCGAGCTTCATGAGGTGGAACTTCTCGATCGCTGCGGCTGCGCACGTCGGGTCCTTGTACTGGAGAAACGCAAAGCCCTACAACGACCGTCACACAACCATATTACACACACACACACAAAAGAGCACCACCACCATATATCGTAAGTACAACGCTCAACCAAGCAATCGCCAGAAACGAATGAAGTACCGCCCCATATACTCACTCTGGACTTGCTGCTGCGGTCGAGCGCAAAGTGCAGATTCCTGATCTCTCCGCACGCCGAGAAGAGCTGGTGCAGCTCGTCGGCCTTCCGTCCGCGCCCGCACACGATAAACAGTCGCGAGCGGTCGGACGACGACGCAGACGGCGCCGCCGCCGCCATTGCCGCCGTCGTTTGTGTCTGCACTGCTGGTGGCGTCACGGCTGCTGCTTCTACCATTGACTCTGGTCCTTCTACCACCGGCGGACTGACGGCAGCAGCGTCATCTGCGAGTGCTGTGTTCATAGCGCTCATCTCGCGGCGACTCTCGTCCTTCTCAGAGTGCGCGCGCGCGGCCTCCAGCGTCGTCGCTCCGGCTGTTGCTGCTGCTGGGTCTGCCGCCATCTTTGCATCGCTTGGTCTTGTTGTTGTTGATTGCAGTTTGGCACGCTGTGTTGTTAAGATGGTACAGTGTACCCTCGGGAGTGACTGTCGAGTGTACCAGCGTTCAAATGGCCTTTCATAATCGCATCTCAGGATGTACAGACAAAGTTCGCTGGCTTAACGAATTTAGTATACTCTTTGAGGCGTTACGTGCTCGATAAATAGGTACGTATATTCATTCGCGAAACAGTGCTCGGGCCAGTATTGGGAGAAAGACATTACGCCCGGCCTCCTCCTCCGTCTTGGCCGCGCAGCATGTGGTCGCATTGTGAGAAAGCAGCCGAAACAACAGATTGAACGAGCGCACGCAGAAAAGCAGGCAACACGCGCGAGAAAGGGGGGACGACTCGCCCCGCAAGATCCGCCGCCCACGGTAGCACTACACATCTCTCTCTATCCCCACATCGCCATGGCGTCCCAGCAGCAGCTGCCGCTGCAGCTCACGCCCATCGTGCACAACGTGGCGCCGCCGCCGCCGCCCACGTCGGCGTCCACGTCCATGATCCCGTCGTCGCGCTCGGCAGGGGTGGCCATGGAGGGGAAGAGCCTCTTCACGTGCCACCAGTGCGGCGCTCTGCTCAAGTTCAAGTACAACCCGGTCTCCATCGAAGGTGCGTACGTTTGGCTTGTGCTCTGATATTACATGCGTCTTGTAATGGGTCTGCATTGCTTGAAGTTACCCTTGCTGGTGTCTTGACGGGCTTGAATGTTTTGGCGCATTCATTGTCAACTCATAGAGAAAATCATGCGACTGCGGGCGCTGCCCTATGAGCACCACACGAGCACCACCCAGCAGCTGCCGATGGTGTCCATGGACGGCTCGGGCGCCAGCACCGAGGACACGCAGGACGAGGATGGCGCCTTCGACAGCGACGGCTCGCCGAGCAGCACGCCGAACGGGAAGACTCCGCTGGGGTCGCCGCGACAGGCCGCAGACGGCAACATCAAGACGCCCGTGGTCGTGCCGGAGGTCGTGTGGGAGAACCAGCGCGTGATGCTCGGCCAGGGGAACAGCCCCGTGTGGTCGTCCGTCGCGTTCGAGTCTGCGGGCGGCATCGCCGCGTTCTACAGTGCGAATCGCGGCATCCTGGGCTACTCGATCGCCGAGGTGGTGCCCGGGCGGTTACTGAACAAGCCGCACTTGTGGCTCACGCCTGGCTGGGAGGTAGACCGAACGCTCCCAGGCTGCGATGAAGAAGGCTGGATCTACGCTGCAGCGTTTGTCGAGTTTGACAGCGAGACAGGGGGATTGAGGGAAGAGATACTACGTGGCGAAGACGAGAACGCTGAGCGTGTGGTGCGCCGGCGTCGGGTGATTCGAAAGCGGCGAATGGATGGAAGCGACCTGAGCTGGTTCCAGGAGCTGCTGGACTGCGGGTAAGCAACGGAAGAGCTCTGTTCTGAGCATTCGTGTGTGAGCGGTATGACTAAAAATGTGATTGTGTCTGCGCGTGTTATGTTTCAGCTCCCTACTGCTGAAGAAGAAGATGCCGTCGTGCCACGACTGCGAGGTTGGCATTCTCCACAGTCTTGAACAGTACGTGGTTCTGCGTGTTGGGCTCTGCTTTGAGTTTCTTTCCGAGTGATGGATCTAATCTTTTTGCTGTTGTCGTTGCATTCGTGTCTGTGTGTTTCTATAGATCATTAACCGCACTAAACCTAGACAAGGAACAGTACGAGAACTTCCTGATGCAGTTCGCTGACCAGGAAGACGAGCAGCACAGCAGCTTTGAAGACAAGTATAACGACGACCCAGAGCTGCGCGCGATTCAGGAAGAGGAAGAGCGGCTGCTGGAAGAGCTCGAGTCGCTGGAGATCGAGACGAGGCAGGTGAAGATGAAGCGCCAAGAGCTCTGGTCGACGGGGAAAGACCTGGAGCAGCTGGTGCGCGGCACGTTCGCGGAGGGTGCTTTTCTGCAACATCTCCTGGGCATCAGCCGCGACGAGCGGCAGTCCGTGGGCGTCTACTCGGTGCACGCATCCGACCTTCTTCGGCGCCTGCAGCGCTACAACGTGTTCAACGACGTCTTCCACATCTGGCATGACGGCATGTTCGGCACGATCAATGGGCTCCGGCTGGGCCGGCTGCCGTCAAAGCCTGTGGAGTGGGTCGAGATCAACGCGGCGCTCGGCCAGGCTGTGCTGCTGCTCGCGATCATCGCCGAGCGCGCGAACTTTGAGTTCATGAGGAACAAGCTGATCCCGCGCGGGAGCTTCTCGCGCGTCGTCAACATGCACGGGCGGGAGTACAGTTTGTACAGCGACGGCGGCATGTTCAAGCGGCGCGGGTTCAACCAGGCGATGATCCTGTTCCTCGAGTGCGTGGACGACGCGGGCAAGCGCGCGATGAACGAGGAGCCGTCGATGAAGTTCCCGTACCGCATCCAGCGCGGCAAGATCAACGACCTCCCGATCTCGCTCGGCAACGACGAGCAGTGGACCAAGGCGCTCAAGTGCATGCTCACGCACCTCAAGTGGCTGCTCGCGTGGATATCCAAGCGGTACCCGTAGGCTGTTGCTGCTAATAATGGGCGGTGGTTATGCAGCTTTTGAGAGAAGCGAAGGTTAAGACCGTCATGGAGTCGGTGGTATCGTCGCCATGGCTCCTGTTCTAAAGGTAATTATTAAACGAGTTGTTGGATAGCGTCGTGGATGGCGTTCGCAGCAATGATGAGCTCTTCTTTCGTGGTGTGACGGCCGACGGACAAGCGCAGCGTACCCAGCGCGTACTCCCGTGGGATGCGCATGGCTGCCAGCACATGCGAGATCTTGGCGTTGCTGTCGTCGCTGTGGCTGTGGCACGCCGAGCCAGCGCTCGCACAGACGCCTTCGGCTTCGATCACTAATGGGGCAAGCAGAGGAGACGCGAGTTAGTACAGGGCTCGGTCAAGCAAACCCTAGAAGACAAGGGACGAACGTACAGTTGAGCAGCTTCACGGCGCTGATGCCACGAAAGCTGATGCTCAGCGTGTTTGGCAGCACGTGCTGCGGGTGTCCGTTCACCTGGAACTGGACTTTAGTATTCGCCAGGAGCTGCTCGAGCAGGAACTGCTTCGACTGCTGCATGTGCTCTGCGTACTGACTCAAGTTGTCTTTGATTAGCTCGCACGCCTTGCCGAGCGCCACGTCGAACGGGACGTTCTCCGTGCCGGCGCGTTTGCCGCTCTCATGGGACGCACCGTGGATGAGCACAGCGGGGAGCGGCGTGCCTGCGCGGATGTAGAGCGCGCCGATGCCCTTGGGCGCGTACAGCTTGTGCCCAGCGACGGTCAAGAAGTCCACGCCAAGCTCGTCCACGTCCACCTTCACCTTGCCGATCGACTGGCTCGCGTCCGTGTGAAGCAAAATGGGCTGAAGATTGTTGTCGCGCACGTGCTGCTTGATTGCCTGCGCGATCTCCGCGATCGGGTTGAGCGTGCCCACCTCGTTGTTTGCGTGCATGAGCGAGACCAGGAACGTCGCCGGCGTGATCGCTCGGATGACATCTGCCACACTGGTGCGGCCGTACTGGTCGACGTCCAGGTACGTGACCTGGAAGCCGTGGATCTCCAGGTGCCGACACGTCTCGAGCACTGCCACGTGCTCCGCCACGCTCGTGATGATGTGCGTGCGCCTGCTCTCTCGCTTGGCCACGTGAGCACTCCCCTTGAGCGCGTAGTTGATCGACTCGGTGCCGCCCGAGAGGAAGAGGATCTCGTTTGGTTGCGTCGCACCGAGCACCTGCGCCACCTGCGCGCGTGCATTCTCCACCGCACGTTTCGCCTCGACGCCCAGCGAGTACGAGGACGATGCGTTGCCGAAGGTCTCGCTCAGATGCGGAACGAGGGCCTCCACGACCTGCGGGTCCGCGGGCGTCGTCGCGTTATAGTCCAAGTACACGCGCGCCATTGCTTGCTTGAGTGCGTGCGAGTTCGTCATGCTCGTGTTCCTCGGTCGGTGCTCACAAGGAAAGTGAAATGAAGTGGAACGTCTGTTTATCGAAAGTCCGCATTTTCGTGAATAAACTCTGCACCTGTTGCGGAGTTTCGTCATTTTAACAAGTCCGCTAGCAGAGTGAAAGCAAGTCGTTTTGTTTGCAACCCGAATCCACGTGGGCTTTGATTCGTCAAATAAATACGTTTCGTCTTAAAATGTGGCACCGGTGCTCTTTTTACGGCCGAATGAACAAGAGCGCAGGACGGTTCTTTTTCGTTCTGTTCTTTTTTTGGGTGTCGATTTTGCGCACGTGCGTCGGACGAAGAAGATGGCGGCGAAGGAGACCAAGACGGTACGAAGGCTGGCGGTGCATGCGCCATAGGCAGCCTTTCAGCGTTAGGATATGCGCGTGGGTGCTGCCTCTCTATGCATGTCTGTGGCTGACATCCGCTCGTTTCCTGTAACATTGCAGTTTGCGGAGCAAATCCCCACGCTCCTGGTGCGTTCCCCTCTTCATCTCTCCATCTCTCGCGGAGGACTGTTGTTGCACACCATAATGCTAACTATGCACTCTTACTACGCTACCATTGATACTGCACAGGGAAGCGCATCGGCGGGCATGATCGGCCGCGTCTTCTGCCACCCGATCGACACAGTCAAGGCGCGGCTTCAGGCGAGCACGGCCGCCACGGGCCAGTCCATGGCGTCCCACATGCAGCTGCGCAACCTCACGTGCGCTTAAATGCAGCACATTGAGCTTAAGCCTACAGCACACGAGTATCCCCAATGGCCAACTGACTGGTTGTTTGTTTCTATAGGCTCGAGCACGTTCGTGGGCTGTACCGCGGCCTGGGCGTGAGCATGATCGGCTCGGCGCCGGCCACATGTCTCTACCTGACGTCCTACGAAGTGTCCAAGGACCGGTTGCAGTCCATCGAGGTGTTCCGCCAGAGTCCGTCGCTGGTGTACCTGGGGGCCGGCATGCTCGCCGAGGCGCTCAGCTGCGTGCTCTGGGTGCCCATCGACGTCATCAAGGAGCGCATGCAAGTGCAGACAAAGCTAGCGGCCGAGGGGAAAGAGCGCGTTTACTACCGCAACACGCTGCACGCACTGCAGACGATCATGAAGACCGAGGGACTCGGTGGATTGTACAAGGGTTATGTGGCGACGCTGCTGTCCTTCGGGCCGTTCTCGGCTCTATACTTCATGCTCTACGAAAAGGTGCCAGCAGAATGGCTTGGTTTGATACTTTAGTATCACGGATGTCTGTTAATTTATGCTGCCGCTCTCATTGATAGAACAAGGCGGTTGCGCAGGAGTACCTGAAGGTCGAGCACCTCCCGTCGCTGTACACGCTCACTGGGGCGGCGCTGGCGGGGGCGACTGCATCGTTCGTGACCAACCCGCTGGACCTCATCAAGCTGCGTCTTCAGGTGCGCCAGCAGTGCCTGCTGAGGTTTGAGAACAACAAACTCACATGCTGGGATTTATTCCCCTCGTACTCTGCAGATCCAGCGAGCGTATGCGGCAGAAGCGAACGCCGTGGCGTACACAGGCATCGTCGACGGACTCTCGCAAGTCATTCGGTACGTCTCATGTTCATCGTCATCACTCTCTCATGTCCACTTCTGTTCCTCTTGGCTGATTCTCACGTTCGCTTGTGTTTTGTTTGTGCGGTGCTGGTCTCGTTTGTCTTCAAAGGAAGGAAGGTGTGCTGGCGCTGTACAAAGGCGCCGGTGCGCGCATCGCCTTCCACGCGCCGTCCACTGCCATCACAATGTCGCTCTTCGAGAGCTGTCGGCGCTTCTTCGCTGACATTCTTGAGCAGTGAGGACCGACGGGGATGTCAAACAAGGGAAATACAATTCAAGCTGACATCATTGATGCAATAGAAAGCTGACGATCAAAGCGTCACACAGTACCCAGGACTAAGTGTGATCGTCTGGCTACTTCTTCAGCGGCTTGGCTTCTTCCGAGATAGCCTGCAGTGCCTTCGCTTGCTTCGTGGAAGCGCTGGGGCCGCGAACCTCTGGCACAAATGCCCCGGGTTGCGTGACGTACTGCGTGAGAAGCCCAGTCGTTTGGTTTCGACTCGTCGGAATGACGCCGACGAGGCGAGGCGCCTTGCCGTCGTAGTGGATCAGCTCCGTGTGGTTGAGCGCTCCCGTGTCCTCGAGCTTCTCTCGCTTGCGTCTCAGTCGACTGCGCTCGAACGATTCTTCCTCCACGGCGATCACGTTCTCCCACTCGGCGTGCAAGTCTTCGAGCTCTTCCTCCGCCTCTTTCGAGATCATCACTGTGTTGTACTCTGCGGTGGCGCTCTCTCCATTTCCGCTGATGGCGGTTCGCCCATTCCAAGTCGACACCAGGAGCGGACAATCGTCGTGCAGTCGCAGCTCAAGAACGCACCCGTCGACGATGCCGTGCTCTTCGAGCACCATCACGTTGCCTTCGTCGCCGATGATGGTGTCGCCCCACAGAATTTGCTGGTCCCAAATCGAGATTTGCTGATCTGTCAGCTCTTCCATCCAGAACTTGATGTAGTTGACGGTGTCCTTCGCGCGCACACGAATCGGGAGGAGTTTATCGAAATGCTCTCCTTGACCCTCCATGTCTTCCGATTCGCCAGGATCCTGGAGCTCCAGCGCCACTCTCGGAAGACTCCCTACTGCGGCTGGAAGCTTCAAGTGGATGTAGAACGACGAGACTTCCGACTGCTGGACCTTCTCACTCAGGCGGCGGCGAATACGCGCGCGGACAGGTGAGGTCTCTCGCTCCGAGTTCCTCCGCTTGAGCATCGGTCGAGGCGAGCGTTCATCCGG
This sequence comes from Globisporangium polare, assembly GCA_023333845.1. Taxonomy (NCBI): domain Eukaryota; phylum Oomycota; class Peronosporomycetes; order Pythiales; family Pythiaceae; genus Globisporangium; species Globisporangium polare. The sequence continues at coordinate 2,076 of JAASFQ010000770.1, read as the reverse complement.
GTCGGTTTCAGGGAACGCTTGTGGGTTCTTCTCTGGAGTGTGCCACGCTTTGTCCCCAGGCGGAGGCGGCGAAAGCGACGAGACGTCTCCACTCTTTGACCGCGAGCCACCACCCTCCAGCAAATACGAAGTCATCTTGCCGAGCGGAAGCAGAACTGGGACCTCCATCTCGATCGCAGCAGACTCGCCATGCGAATCTGTGTACAAGATCTGACGCGTGCGGGTGCCCGTACCGACTTCCTCGCGGTATCCGCCGTACAAGTTACCGCTCGCCCAGCAGACGTAGCGCCCATTGCGAAGCACTTTCGCATCGCATTGCTCGTACGTGCAAAGGTGGGGCGTCCCGTGGCTCTGGCAGGCGTAGATGCCGTCGTCCAGGTACTGGAAATGCATTGCGCAAGTACCACTGCGACACATCGAAGCGTTCGCGATGCTAAATGAGGTCGAACCATCTCCCAGGTGGATCTCAGATGCCTCCAGGCTGCAGTGATCTTGCATTGGGCTCTGAGGTGGGCTTTGGAAACCATCGTCCTTGCTTTCTTCTTCTTCTTGCTTGACAGTCGCCGCATGCTGCAGCTGGTCAAAGAGCCAATTCTGGATCAACCAGTACGCTCGCATCGGACACACCTTCTTATCGAGCTCAGCGTCGCCATAACGACTCGTGCACAGCTCGTCGCAGGCATGGATGTACTTGTGCAGCAGACAGACGTAGACGCGGCGGCGAGGCGATCCGTAGCACTCAAGATCCCGATCCATCGTGACAATCTTGCCACAATGCCGTCCGGTGCAGGGCTCGCCCGTCTCAAAACGAATCTGCGTGGCGTTGATGCCAAGGATCGTCGCCCACTCGGCGATCCGGTCCATGACGTCCATCTTGTGCTTCACGCGAGCCATCCACTCCAGTGACGCAAAATCCGTCGACGCCTCCAGCTGGATTTGGTTCTTGACGAAAATGGTGTCATCCGCACCAATCTTCCCTAGTTTGACGTCATTGAGTTTAGCATCGTAGGCGGCTCGCTGCTCTGGATCGCTCAGCGTCTCGTACGCCAGTCGCAAGCGAGCAAACTCGATCGAATTGTCGACGACAGGAAGCTCTTCCTCAGAATCGTTGCTTACTGCATCTTTCTTCTCTTCTTCCTCGTTACTGGCATCTGCTACTGCCGCCGCCACTTGAGCTTGAGCCTGTTGCTGCTGCTTGTCTGGGTGCAAGAGCAGTGCCAGTTTGCGGAACTGGCGCCTGATGACGCCACTCGTGACGTTGTCTCTGTCTTCAATCTGCAACAGCTCATAGAAATCCTGCTTCTTCTTCAAAGCGCTTGCTTCCTTTAACGACGGAGACGGCATTGCTTGCTCAACACCGCCATCACTCTCGACGCCGCCATCATACTTGGCCTTGCCCACTTTCTGCTTTTGCAGATGCTGAAGCCGCGCTTTCTCGTTCTTCTCCTGCACCTTTCGGTCCTCGGCGCTGAAGTCCTGGTACGGGTTCCAGCTCATCGCGAGCTGCTTGAGCCGCGTCTCGACTGCGCGCCACTGGCCGCTCGTGCTGTCGTGCACCTGGTTGCGCAGCGTGTGCGCATCCGCGTAGAGGATCGCGCCGCGGCGCTCGAACTCGGCGATTTTCTCCAGCAGCGCGAGCTTGCGCTTCTGGGCCGCGCTCATGTCCACGGGCGCGGGCTCTGGCGACGACGGGGCGGACGCCTGCGTCACGGGGGCGATGACGGTCGCATCGCTCGGCGGTGGTGGCGGCCGTTCTGGCTGCTGCTGGGACGGCGGCGGGCGGTCGCTCATCCTTCTTCTTCACGGAGAAAGAGAATGCGGAAATGCGCATCGCCCTTTTTGTCCGAGAAGACGCGCATTTAGAACGCCGAAGCAGCACAGTGAAAACGTGGTGAACTCGTCCACTGGATCGTTTTCGGCCGTTTTGACCAAAATCAACCAACGCGCAAGCGCGTCCACACCTGCGTCCACTATGCTGCAAGAAGAGCGTATGCTCGCCAATTGTTCCAGTGGCAATCATCCAAGCCTTTTGCGCTGGGCTTGGCAATTGTATGCTTTTGGTGGGTTCTTCGACAT
>JAASFQ010000077.1:0-51404 GCA_023333845.1 Globisporangium polare | reverse complement strand
TTCAGGCGGTCACTGTGGTTTCCTGCGCGACCCCTGTGCATCGAGTGAAGGATTCTGCTCGCACAGCCGCAACTGCTTGGACCGACACGACCACCCGCGCCAACGCCTAATGTAATACATCAAGAGCGAGTCTGCCTCCCTGGACATCTGCGTCTATCTCATTATGCACCCTCTTGTAAGTCTACTCTGTTGTGTATGAATTGCCCAATGTATTTGGCCAGTTCAGCTTTGGTGTGTGTTTATGTACATATTTCGTTTGTGCCAGTATTGACATGCGGCAACTGAGATAACCTAGGAGTGGGGATTTCGGTCCGGCAGAAAGCGAGATGTGTAGCTAAATGCAAGCACTCAATCATGCACCTCACAGTCAAGTACCTGTCACGGCGTATCCTTTCTTAGTCCGTTCAAATTGCCCGCAATGGGAGACACACGGGAGATGCCACGAACGACGCACTAGCAGGATGGGGAATCTGAAAGACTCTGTCTTTGACGCGAGAGAATAACAACACAACAATATACAGGGGTAGCTTTATTTCTTCTGTAAAGCTGTGAGACACGCTTCACTCAAACTAAAAGCGCAGGCTACAGATTTCTGGGTCAACCGGCTCTCGCCAGAACCCGATTGTCAATGCGCAAGCGCATCTAAGCTGCTACCCAGGCGGCTGTCATACGCACACCTCGTACAGCACGCAAAACTCGAAAGTCTAGCTTGTGTCACTCCACATAAATGTGGAATAAGCTGACTCAACACCCGTTTGGAACGGCCGTTGTCACTCATAACTCTCGCTATGACACCCTCGTAAAGTGGAAATACACAGGTCGGTATATGAGGGACTTACGAACGGTATCAAAGCCATGACAGATCTCTGCAGAAGGGAAGCAAGCACTTCTAAATCACACGCACTCATACCACTCGGTGCACAACATGCAGCGTCTAACACGCACAGGAATTCGCCAACTCAGGTTTAACTCGTCGTTGACGCCTGTCGTGGCGGGAGGAACCGAAGCTGAGGGGTTGGATGCCAACCACGACCGCGTTGCGGTCAACGGGCGAGGTGGGTTGCTAAGCGACTATATCAACTACTTCAGATTGCTGTATCGTGTTCAGTCATCCCCGGTTTCAGAAGACGTGATCGAACTTGAAGTGGCTCTTCGCCGACAAGGAGCAAAGGCAACAGCGCTCGCACGTCGAGCCCGACTTGCAGTAGACTTCACTTGATCGGAATAAGTCGTGTAACTTGCAAATTTCGTCCATGGTTGTATTGTGGGAGACAAAATATTCATGTGAACCAAAGTCCTCAGAGCTGCATGGTAACTTCAAGCCTTCATCTTCAAGACGAAGGCGAGGTGACACACGCCAATAACAATCTTAGCTGTTCGCGTGTTTACACGACCACCAGGTGCGACAGAATTGAGTCCACACATGATAGTGATACTCATTCGCTGAGAAGCTAAACTATACAGATAACAACAGGAAAACAAATCATCAGTTCACTCGCATGTTTTAAGTTTGTTCCCAAAACGACTGATACAGATTCCTACTAGTCAACACCTCTACAGCTTTGAAAGAGAAGAACAGCCTGAACCGTGGATTGAACTTCCATAATGCATCATTAGTGAATTGAAGTCAAAATATGGAGTTTGACTCAGAGTGTGCATCCTGCTCTAAACTTCAGCGAATGAGAACTTGGTATGGCTTTCTCAAAGCTGGAGCGCATGGTCACTACGTCGATCGACTCCCTGGCGGAGATGGCACGCTTGATCATCTGGAGTCGCTTGTCGGCAGCGGTGGTGGCACGGAAGGTCTCACGCAGCCACAGAGCGTGCAGCTTGGCCTTGAACGGACCCATGATACCAACGTCCAGCGGCTGGCAGACTGATGCCGTGCTGGCTGGGAAGGGGCTCACGACACGGCACGCTTCAATGACGACGAGCTCTTGACCTTCGTCGCTCAAATGGGGAGTTGTCGAGCAGGAGGACAGACGGTGAGGAGACCTCGCAGCGCATGCAGCCCATCACATAGGTTCTCCACACCATCTGGCCCATCCATGCGTTCTTCTGCACTACCCAAACGTCACACAGAAACGACTGGCGAAATCGAGCCGAGCAGCGAGAAGTTCGTCACGGGACAGGTACATGTGGACGAAACGCTGGCGCAATTGCATGAGGGCGTTACACGCGCTATCGGATCCTTGTCTTCCATGTAACCGTTCGGCAACGGCCCGTAGTTCTGCTTGATAAACCGTATCATACATAGACAGAATGTCTTCCGAGCGTCTACCGTCCTTCATCATCGAAATCAAATCGTGCCCAAAGGGAAGACCTCCTTTGCGCCCACCAGTTCTCTTGCGCTTGTCACTCCCTGCAAATGCAAAAACAGATTCGCGCGCTCCTCTCAGGCGCGAAGGGTCCGACGAGGGATCCCAATTGGCCACGATGGTACCAACCTGTTCGCTGAGACGCAGCGCCTTCCGCTTCTTTTTGATGCCGTCCGCTGCTTGTTTTCGCAGTGCGACGAAGTCGAAATGTGTGGAGTAGCTCGTTCGCCTGCGAATGCCAATCATTCGTTTTCACGCGCTGGTATTCACAGATTGTGTTTTGATTAGATTAGTTCAAAAAGAATACCGGCTTTGCGTCGTCAAACGCTGAAAATGTGGACATTTTCCCCACACGTCACTTTTGAACCACTCTTAAGATGGCGAGTTTTTTGTCATGGGACTTTTTACATCGTTTTCTGCATCCACCAAAAATGATTCCACGGCGTTGTATTGCACAGAGATTGGTACGGATTTTGCATCGGTGTGAGCCTTCGAACGAATCTTCGTCGTCTATTCAGCGGATTGTTGCGGCCTTTTAGACCATCACCATCGCTGCTTATTCATCATACCGGTAGCACTGTAAAAAACGGACAGCAGTTCTCGCTGGATGCTTTTTGAGCCAAATTTGGAAGCAGCGATTAGATTACCGGTGTCTCGAGTCAGTGATTAAGAATATCGGTAGCATACCTTCTCTTACCGGTTGGTTTAACTTCAAGCCCTCCACGCAACCACGCGCGAACGCCGACGAATGAGATTCGCACATCGGAAGCGGCGAGAAGCAAAGTAGGTACACGGACGACGACGATGGCTGCGCCTGGAGCTCCTGCTGCTGGGCATCGCATGACGCGCGTGTTGGCGACGGTAACCGCGCTGCTCTGCGTCGCGACGCTCGTGGCGCTCGTGGCGCTCTCGCCCAGCCACCTCGCGCGTGTTCCCCTCGCGATGGCGTTCAACACGCGCGCGATCTTCTTCCCGTGGCATCACGACGCGTCTGCCGCAACGAACATCGTGACGCCATCAATCCGCCGACGACCAGGTGCACTCACGCGCTCTTGTTGACTTTGTGGGTCACTGCATAGTGTTACTGGCCGCTAACACTTGTGTGTTTGCTTTACTGCGTTGTTTGCTCGTGGGTGAAGCAAATGATTCATCACTCCAGGGTGCACTACAAGCCGCGCTGCATGATGCAAAGATGGCTCCAGTTAGGGCGGCGTACAACGAAACCACGGCGCTGTACCTGGCGCACGTGACGTCCGTGTCGTACTGCCAGGAGCAGCACATTCGCAACTGGAGCTGCGGGCCGTGCGCTCTCGTGCCGCGGATCGACGGCGCGCTGGTCGTGGCAGACGCGCGAGACAACTTCCAGGGCCTCGTCGGCTACAGCGCGCTGTACAATGCGGTCGTGGTGGCGTTCCGCGGCAGCATGGACATCACCAACTGGATCGACAACTTCACGTTCACCAAGAAACGTGCGTATAAGGATTTCCCGAACGTGAAGGTGCACCAGGGCTTCTACTGGGCGTACCGCTCCGTCGCGACGCAGGTCTTGCCCGCCGTGCGGAAGCAGCTCAAGATGCACCCGAACGCGTCCGTCATGGTCACAGGCCACTCGCTCGGCGCGGCGGTCGCGGCGATCTGTACCTTTGAGCTCCACTTCGTCGAGAACATTACAGTGAACGCACTGTACTCGTTTGGTGAGCCGCGCGTGGGCAACCCGGACTTCAGCACCATGTTGCACAACTCGAGCATCGACATGTACCGCATTACCCACTTCCGAGACGTCGTGCCGCACCTACCGCCCACGTGGGTCGGCTTCCAGCACACGACGCGCGAGGTGAGCGTTGTCATTCTCTGTCGCTGTTCTTTCGTAAATTGGCCGCCATGAGCACTGACAATGTGAAACTCTGTTTGGCTGTATTGCTAGGTCTTCTACGACCAGTTCCAGTCGAGCTACACACTCTGCGACGCTGAGAACGCGGAAGACATCACGTGCTCGGACGCCTGCTCGCCGCTCGGGTGCACGAGCGTCGTGGATCACCTGACGTACCTGAACGTGACGATGAGCCACCTCATCTGCTGAGCCCGAAGGATACGAAAAGAGATACACATGCCTCTCCATCTGGGTGCTGCATGTGATAAAATGCGTGTTTTGCTCTGTCTGTTGTGGAGGTTCTCCCCCCCCCCCATCTGTATCATTAAATTGAACCGATGTGTTCTCTATTCGTATACAATGATGCGCAGACCTTAAGCGTAAAACCCAGCGAAAAAAGAGTCAAAAGTCGTGTTTTCAAACCCGAGAGTCCACACAAAAAGCAGACTTTTGACCCGTCCAAAGGGAGTTGGGTTCCTTTGCCAGTGACCCAAAGTAAGCTACCGAGGGGGTCGAAGTAATTGACCTTCAACTTCAGCACAAAGCGACGCGCTTTGTGCTGAACTTGGCGGGGGCTATTTTGGGACTCGCGTCAGCGTTCAGCAACCCCCAAGGGTTTGCTGCCAGTATCTCGCGCGAGGCCATTTCCTTCCACTATCCGTTCTTGAAGCGCCCCAGACAGTCTGTCCCAAGCACCAGGCCAGATCTCTCCCGAGGCGACGCCCACGCGCTCATTGCCAGCGCCATTACAAGCGCAGCAGACAAGCGGACAGACAGAAGCAAGCAAGCATGGGCAAGTCGCCGGGGCTCAGGCTGCAGGCGTCCATCGTGCAGGACAACGTGCCCGTGGAGGTGGCGCCGGGGCTCTTCGTGGGCTCCATCCACGCGGCCTTCAACGTCGACGCGCTCAAGGAGAAGAAGATATCGCACGTGCTCAACCTCGCGGGCACTTACGCGACGTTCCCGGACAACTTCACGTACCTGAGCGTCAGCATCCGCGACAAGGACTACGCGAACCTGCTCAGCTGTCTCTCCATCACGACGGTGTTCATTCAGGCGGGTATACGTGCAGGAGGAGTCCTCGTTCACTGGTAAGCCCGTGTAGTTGCTTCCGAATCGTAGTAAGCTGACTGTTAACTAGCTAAAACTGTTGCGTTATGATTTGTAGTGCTGGCGGGCGATCGCGGTCTCCGGCCGTGGCGATCTCATACCTCATGATCAAGGACAAGCTGAGCTACGAGTCCGCCGCGGGTCACGTGAAGGCGCTTCGACCGGTCATCTCGCTCAATGCGGGCTTTGAGACGCAGCTCAAGTGTCTCGAGCGCGCGAACTGCAATTTCTTCGACGCCCACCAGCTGCATCTGCAGACCAAACTGTGTGCGCTGGCGCAACAGCGTCTGGACGGGACTCTGGAGATGGCGCTGCAGAAGAAGAGACGGCAGAACCACCATTCTCACCAGCAGCAGCAGCAGCAGCACTCGGCGATCCCGAGGACGCCGCCCCACCCGTCGCCCAGCATCCGCTCGCAGCAGCACCAGCAACGAGAGCAGCAGGCCGCAATGAGGTGCTGCGACGACCGCGGGATGCTCGACGGGAACCTGCCGAGCGGCTTCTGCCTCTCACTGCCGTTCACGTCCAAGAAGAAAACGCAGTTCATCCCAGCGCTGCGCTCCATGGGCTCCAGGTTCGGCTGCAAGTCGTGCGGCGAACACTTGTTCTGCGCGAGTGCGGTCGTGCAGCACAGCCCCACGTTCAATTTCAACCATTCGATTGAGGCAGTGGCTCATTCGAGTATCTCTCCAGGTCACCGTCGTGAGAAACAAGATGGTGACGATGGGAGCTTTGATGAGCCGCTCGCTGGAGACACTTGTGATGACGACATCGTGACGACACCAGACGCTGAGATCGGAGTCAAAATCAAACCGATCGAGACTTCGCAGCCTCCTCCTGCGCCAAAAGAAGCTGACGTAAAGAAGAAGAAACCGTTGCTGGCAAAGCTGCGCCTGCGACCTCAGAGCCCAAGCGTGAGCTCTCCGACGGGATCAGCAAAGTCGACCCCCCGAGCGAATGGCTCTGTTGCAGTTGCTTCAGTGGACTCGCCGGCAGCTGCTCTCGAATCAGCTGGTGTACCAGACAGAGTCTTAAGAGCTGATGATCTCGTGGACGTCCGCGGAGGTGTGCTGAAGACCCTGAAGAAAGAGAAAGCAAAGAAACACGACACGAAAGACGGATGTGGCTTAAAGCACTCGCCCACCGGTACGAGTGGTACAAATTCTACAAACACGAGCACCACCAATCTTAACAAGGGAGCTGACAAGCTCTGGCGCACGCTGACAGCGTTCACGGCGTCCAAGCGCATGTTCAAGGACGCGAAGGACAAGAAAATGAAGCAGCATCTCCCGGCTGATTTGGCTGCTGCCGATGACGAGAAGAAGCGCGTCAAGGCTGTTGCTATAGACGGAGACGAGCACTATGATCATCTACCGCACGAGCTCTTCCTCCGAGAAAATGCTGCCACGTGGAAGCGCAGCATCTGCACGATCGAGAGAGCGAGCGACGAGGACGACGAAGAGTGTTCCGAGACGCGTGCGCAGGTCACAGCACTTCTCGCTGCCGATGCGAAAGCGATGGCGATGCTCGACTGTGGCGAGTGGTTCATCGAGCCGCAAGCCTGGTTCATGGACAGTCTGGTGAAGAGCCACTCGGGGGCGATTCGTTGTCCGAACGGTGACTGCAATGCGATTGTGGGCCAGTGGCGCTGGGATGGCTTGAGGTACGAGCATGGCTACTAAACGTTTGTTGACTGACAGCTGGTGTTATGCAGATGGCCAACTCTGTAACTGTATAATGATGTATGTGTAGCTGCTCGTGTGGCGGGAAGGTCTGTCCGGGCATTCAGATGAAGAAGAACGCGATCCAGCCGCTCGGAAACGTGACCACGCAGGTCCGGAAAGGCCCGAACGATGGCGCACCAGAGAGAGACGACTCGCTCTACTGTCGGCACAAGTAGAGAGAGAGAACCAACCAGAACCAACAGCCACATAACCGAACGCAACACGAAATCCCTGCAGCGAAGGGGTTCATTGATCGAGAGTCTGCAGTTTCTGTTTCCTGCTTATCGTCTCGTTTGGTTGCGATCGCTGGCTGACAATGTTGTCAGCTCTTGAATGTTCACTCTGTTGCTGCGAACTGCATGAGCTCGCTGTGGTGGCGCAGCGCTGGAGATCGCAACGAGTTCGTCGAGGTCTTGAGTTTCGGTGGCGAGTCGAATCGTCGCGATGGGGACGACGCTGTCGGGTTCACCTTCGCGAGCGGGATCAACACGCTCTCTCCGCTCAGCCCACTGAAGAGTACAGTATAAACGCACCACGCACGTCAATTACAATCAGCTTACTCAGGCCAGGCATAATAAGAAAAGAATACCCTCGTACCCGATCTCGGGACCCTGGTTGCCTCGAAAAGCGCCGAGCTCCAGCTCTTCTTCATATTCCTGTGAGCAAATATGAACGAGCTTTGTTTTAGTTCCAGTTCTGCTTCCCCATGCAAGGTTGATGGTATCAAGACGCACCTGCTGCTCAAACTCCATCGAGTTGCGCATGAGCTGACTCTTGACCGGGGACTCGTAGCCTATTCTGGTTGGAGATGCCTGGGATTTGTAAAGTGGGGATGCTGCAACTGCAGGTGCTGCTGACTGTGGCTCTGGCTGCAAAATGAAGCTCGGCTTCACGTATGCGCTCTGTAGTCATCCAGTCACACCCTTCAGTTCGCTGGGTCGAGTGGGAGGGGGGAGTTGAGTACCAAATGCACACGCAACCTCACCTGAGTAGCAGCTCGCCGTTCCTTCCACGTGTGGTCAATCTGTACAGTGATCCGTACACGGACGTCAGCTTCCCATTCACGTTAAGCATCCCAACTTACCGGACATTGTCCACCACTGGTTGCCACTAACTTCCGCGTTGAGTCGCTGCAAACTCTCGACGGCTTCGTGGAACTTGCTGCCCGTGCGCGCCACAGAGCTCTGCTCGCTCTCGCGCAGCAGCGTCTCAAAGATGGACGGCGCATTCGAAAACGAGTACGAGTACGTTGGCGCCGGTACTGGCGTGAGGAACTTTGGTGGCGAGCCATGCGCCTGAGCCATTCCCCCGCCGCTATTGCTGTTGTTATTGTTGCCAAGTGTGAACGGCCCCGGAGCATAGCCCTGCTGTTGTTGCTGGCCATACAACTGGCTGTTGTTGTTGGGCCAGCTCATCTTGGAGGGCGAGTCGAGGATCGCCGTCGAGTGCTGCATCTCCGGCTCGGACTGCGGGAATGGAGGAAACGACGCGGCTCGCATGGGCGATTTGCCTGGAGAGTACTGTTGCTGCTGCTGATACTGGCTCTGCTGTTGTGGCGGCTGGTACTGGTACTGTTGCTTTTGCTGGTTCATCCCCATGGTGGGATCGATTTGCATCGGCTGCTGCTGTTGCTGTTGGGGCGGCTGTATTTGCTGCTTCTGCTTTGAGTTTGCCGCCCTGTCACGATCCTAACAGTATGAGTGCACCCATGCATGTGAGCCTCGTGTGTAGCCACATATAGTGATGTATGCGCCCAGTCAGTCGTGTCCTCTGCACCATCATCTCGCGCTCTATCTGCTGCTCGTGCTGCTTCCGGGCCTTCTCCTGCTCGCTGGTCGCATTCTTCAGCCGGATCTGCCAGAATTTCGCACACCCCCCAGTGATTGATCAGCCACTCACATCAATACAACTACAATGAGCTACCAACAGAGCCGCGTCATCTCGTCTCAACTGACCTGCTCCTGCAGCTGCGCCGCGTAGTCGCGCTGCTGGTTCTGCTTCTCTTCGCGCTGCCAGTCGGACGCGCCCGTGAGCACGTTGCGTCGCGGTGCAGCCATCTTGCAAGTGCGGCTCTTGAAGCTTCAAGCTCGGCTTCTGAGCCGAGTTGAGCTTGTTGCGTGTGTTCGGCTCGGCTCGGCTCGTGACGATGCGCATCAAACACTCATTCATGTCAACGAGCACACACACATCACATCACACAACACTCTCCACCGCCGGGACGAGCATGCGGAGCGCTCGGCAGCTCGTGCGCAAGACGCTTGCGCCTCTGCGCAGCCTCACCAGCCGCCGCCAGAACCAACAGAACCAACAGAACCAGCAGCAGCGCTTCATGGGGACGCCGTCTGCTGTCGCCGCGAACGCCAGGGTCTCCACCAAGAAGGCGCTCCCCATCATCTCGCTCGACGACGCGCACGGCGACGAGCTCGCGCAGGCCTTCGAGGAGTACGGATGCTGCTACCTCACTGGTGCGTGGCTGGACTGTGATGTGCTACTGTTTATAAGAGCGGCCATACTAATGATGGCGTGTTGTACGGCTAGCAGGTCACGGCATCACGAGTGCGCTGGAGAGCGCGACACTCGCGAGCGCGCAGGCGTTCTTCTCGCTGCCGGAGGCGCAGAAGGCAGCCATCCCGGTCGTGGCGAACGGCCAGGGCTTCACGCGCGGCTACATCGGCATCGGCAAGGAGAGCGGCAGCGAGGAGCGCATCGAGGTCAAAGAGGCCTTCTCCTACGGCTACGAGTGGGACCAGAAAAACGCCTCAGCGTCCTTTGAGAACGGACTCCAGGGCCTCAATGTGTGGCCGAAGGACTCGCCGCAATGGCACAACGCACAGCGCGAGACCCTCAACGCGTTCTACGCGCAGATGGTGCAGGCGTCGCGCAGCGTGTCGCGCCATTTGGGCAAGAGCCTCTACGCGGACGCGCGCTTCCTGGACGGCTTCTGCCAGAAGGGGGACACGATCTCCATCATGCGCGCGTTCCACTATTTCCCCTACGCGAAATTCGGGCAGCCGGCGCCCGAGGGCCTCGAGTTCATCGGCTCAAGCCCGCACACGGACTGGGGCTTCCTCACGCTCATCCTGCAGGACGCGGTCGGCGGCCTCCAGATCTTCCACAAGGACGAGTGGGTCGACGTGCCGCACGTGCCCGGCACGATCGTGGCCAACGCCGGCGACTACCTCTCGCTCGTCACGGGCGGCAAGTGCGTCTCGCCCATCCACCGCGTGGTAGCGGACGACCGCGAGCGCTACTCGATGGTCTTCTTCTACTATCCGGACTTTGACGCCGTGATCCCGAGTCTGGGGGATCGCATTGGCGGCAACCGCGGCGAGCAGGTCGCGCGCTTCAACAACCTGCTCGACGGTACGGTCAAGGACGTCGACGGCTGCTTCGGGGACTACATCATGGCCAAGTGGGCCGGCGTGCAGCGCTAGCTAACCAATCGCCTTCTATAATGGACAACATGCGCGCATGAAGAGACAATGTAAATGGATGGCGCATACACGTACGACTGGGGTTTCTCTATTGGCTCTTGTTGCTGTTGCTGCTGTTGTTTTTCTGCTGCTCTGCCTTGTCTTGCGCCGCCATGTTGGCCGTCCAGCGCGCGCTCGCGTCCGGGGGCATCACACCCTTGATGCCATCGACGAGCGTCTTGTCCTTCCGCAGTTCCTTCTGCAATAGCATCAAGCATCAGCAGCCAGAACTCATACAGATCCAAACGCCCATAGAGCAGCATGTATATATAAGTGACGCACCATGAAGCAGTTCCAGTAGGCCGTGTACTCTTCGCGGCAGCCCGCCTGGCCGTCCGCCTTCTGCTGGAGGAAGACGTCCTTGTACCACTGGTCGAAGCACTGCTCGTAGCTGCAGAGCACAAACGCCACAGGCGGCAACACATAAGTCAGTACACACACGAACAGAGCAGCTATCTATACAGCGCATGGGGCAACGCAACGCACACCGCCTTCTTCTGCCAGCAGCCGGGCTCCTCGTCCTTCGCGTCCGCCATCTCTTCTCGTGTCCCTCTCTTTTGGCGATCAGTGATCGCTTTCTGCTTGATCACGACAGTTGATGGACAGCGCTCTATTGAAAGCTGCACGGTCCACATTCAAGTTCAGACGCGCTCAAAAAGAAGTGCCACCTTTTGTTCCACAAAACGGAGGAGCTCTTCGTCTCGACACAGGTGACCGAGCGCTCTCTCGCTCTGTCTGTACGAGACCACGGGTCCACGCCCGCACTCCCCATACATCCACACATAGAGGGCCTTTTATGAGCGCGCCGCCTACGAACCCCAACGGTAGCGCTGCGGCAGCGGCAGCCGCGATCGCCGCGTCGCTGGCCCCTGGCGGCGGCAACGCCAACACAGCGAAGCGGCGCTTCGCCGACCCCGAGTACATCGCGATCTCCGAGTTCCTCAGCAGCGTCGAGGTGGAGGACCAGGACGCAAACCACCACCACAGCCACAGCAACACAGGCAGCAGCGGCAATGGGGCTAATGCGAATGGCCGTGGGGCTGTGGGAGACGAGGGGAATCAGCTGGCTCGTTCAGGGGCGAGCAGCGGTCAACAGAAGCGAGCGCGGCTCGCAGCAGCAGGTGGCAGTGCGCAGCCTCCAGCACCGCGTAGAGCAGCACCACTAGCAGCAGGGAAAGCGTACCAAGAAGGCGACAGTCGCGAGCTCGTGGTGGCGAACAAGAGCCGAGGTGCGTCTGCGCGTGTATGCCGTTGGTATTGCCTCCATAGTGTGTCGCTAATGTCGACAGCATGTGTGTGCGCGCGTTTTAGCTGGAAATGGTGCAGTGAGGAGAGATGGAGCAGGCGAGCTTCCCTTGTCGGACCCTCGAGGCCGTGCTGTGGTGGCGTACAGTGGCACGCGCGACGCGCTCGCTGAGCTCCCGTTGCAGAGACTCGATGTGGACTTTGGCGGCACCAACCAGCCAGAGTGCGTCACTCGCTGCGTTTATTTGTCCACAGTTTCATTCTGCTTCCTAAGTCTCACTTCTCGCTTACACTCCTGTAGAGACGACGAGTTCGACGACAACCAGAGCGACCGCAGCAGCGGCAACGAGCGGCAGTCGGCGGCGTCGCGCCACACGAAGCTCACGGACCTCGAGGCGCGCGTGCGCAGCCTCGAGCGCGACAACCTGCACCTGAAGCAGACGCTGCTGCTGGGCAAGAACGGCTCCGTGATGATCGCGGGCCGCGGCTCGCGCGAGAACACACAGCGGCTGCTCTCGGAGCGCACGAAAGTCGTGACCGAGATGGTCGAGCAGCTCAACGCGTCCTTCCTCACGATCGGCGACGCCGCGCGCGTGTGGCACGACGAGTGTCGCATCGGTGTGGGCGTGCGCGAGTGGGACGCCTTCGGGCAGCTGCAGACCATCAGTCTGTGGAACATGATCCGCTCAGTGTTCGCGACCATCGCGGTCGACATTGTCGAGCTGCGGCCGCACTTGCCGGACGGCGAAATGGTACGACGCCTTCTAGGTTACAAGCCTACAGAGAGAAGCCAGCCTACTGACTTGTGTTACTGAACTGTGTCCTATAGATCCTGACCAAGTGGCGCATCCAGGGCGAGATCGCGTCGCCGGCGCAGCTCGAGAGCGTGTGCTCGTCCGAGGACTGTCCGCCGACAATGAAGGTGGCACTCATGGCGATCAAGTCGAGCGACCTCACGTTCACGGTCACAACGTACGTGATCTTCCAGGACGCGCTCATCGCCGAGCAGCACCACTGCTGGGACCAGGTCGGCGTCTTCAAGCGGCTCTTCGGCGGCGAGATCCCGCGCTCCGTGCAAAACATCCTCACGATCACCTAGTAGCCGTTGGTTGATTGGCACCACCGACGTTTACTCCATTGTGTCCCTGTGTATTTAAAAACAAGATGTGGTCTTGTATCGCTTTCTCTATTGTCCTCTACTCACACTCCTCTCATTTGGCGCCAGTTGGAACTTCATCGAGTGTCTTGGAACGACAGCAGCGCCTGCTCCAGCGTCTGCACCTGGGCCTCGAGCTGCGCCGCGAGGTTCTCAAACTGACTCGTCTCCGCAAGCCTGATGGTCGTCTCGGCGTCCTCGCGCTCGGCATCGGCGCCGCTCCAGGCCTTAAGCAGCGTGCGCGTGTCGTCCTCGATCTCGTCCTGCTCCGAGAGCATCCCACTAAGTGCGGTCTTGAGCTCCTCCATCTGCTGCTGCAGCGCGGTCTTCTGCTGCAAAATGTCGTCCTTGCGCACGTTAAACTGCTCCAGATACGTGTCTTTCTCCTGCTCGGAAGTGCGCAGATGGTCCACCGCGCTCTTCAGCTGCGCGCGGCTGTCTGTCTCAGCGGCCAAGACCGCGAGTCCGTCGCGGAGCTGCTTGGAGCTGCTCAGCAGCGATCGCTCCTGGACCTTGATCTGCTTCTTCTCGGGAGAGAGCGGCTCCTGCACCGACACATGGTAGTCGAGCGTCTTCTCGTTTAGCCACGAAAACGTGTTGTCCCACTCGAACACGAGCGTCATACCGCCGTCGTCCTCGACGCTGTAGACCCCCGAGAGCGTGTTCACGCGCTCCGGCACAACGATCGTCTTGCGGTCACTATCGTCGTCACCACCAGTATTCTTGCTGGCAGCAGGTTCAGCTGCGAGCGCAAAGCCGACGTCCGCGCTGTCCTCCTTGACCGTGAACGTCCACACCACGCGCCAGCCCTTCTTCTCACAAAACACTGGCAGCTTGAAGCTCGCACCGGCCTTGATCACCACGCCGCTGTTCATGACCAGGTACTCTTCAAACTCATCTGCTGACCCTGCCGCTGAAGACTTGTCGTTCTGTAAAGAGCTCTCAAATGGAAGGGCATCTCCAGTTGACGCTCCTTCTGCAGGCAGTGGCCCATCTTCTACTGCTGCCGCTACTGCTGCTTCTGAGTTGTCCACATCCGCGTTCCTCCTGTTGCACGCATCGCGGAACTCACACGCATCTCGGAACGCAGTCGAGTGCTCATCCAGGCCGCGCTGCAGCTCGTCCACGACGGTGTGCAGATGCTTCTTGAACGTCGTCACGAGCGCCTTGCGCTGCTTGATGCTGAGCGCGTGCGCGTTCTTCTTCTGAAGCTCCATGCGCGCAGCCTGGATCTCTTCCAGTTCACCGCGCTCCTGCTCCAACTCGCGCGCCGCATGTTCTTCCTCGAAATGCTCCAGCTGCTCCTGCAAATCGACCACTTGCCGGCGCAGTTCGCGAATGGCGTCGTCCTTTGCAGCGTCCGCACTCGAGGCACTTGCTAGCAGATGGTGTTCATGCTCACTGCTGTCTGCCTCTTCAAGCTGGTTCTGCAGCGTGCCGATCTGTTCTTCGAGGAACTCAATGCGGTGCTCGTAGCCTCTCGCTTGGCTCACCAGCTGGACGATCCGTGCCTCTTGCTCATGGTGCTTCGACTCGAGTGCACGCTTTTCTTCCTGGAGCTGGGCGATAACTTCAGCTTCTTGCGCAGACGCGACGTGAGACTCGGTTCTCTCCTGAGCAGCTGCTGCTGATGGCTCGGCGACGACAGATCTCTCGTTGATCTCTTGAGAGAGTCGCTGGATCGTGTCTTCTGCTGATTTTGCCTCTAACTCCAGCTGGTTCACTTGTGACGCCAACTCGGCGCATTTCTTCTCACTCGCAGCTTTTTCTTCCGCAAACGCGACTTGGAGCCTGCTTACCTCGTCTTGAAGCTTCTTCACCGCGTCGTCAGCAGCGTCGCTGCTTGACTCCTCTGTTGTTCGTGCAGCTGACAGCTCACTCTCCAACTTCACAAGCGTGTTCTCAAACTCGTGCAGCTTTCCTTGAAGACTCTCGACTTTGCTCGCGCTCTCAGTAAGCTCAGCGACTTGAGCCTCAATCTGAGCTTCCAAAACTTGGATCTCTTCAGTGCGAGCGACCACTTCGTCTTCTTTTGCCTGCCACTGAAGCTTCACATTCGCCAGCTCGGCGCCTTTTGCTGCTCGCTCTTGCTCGAAAAACTGGTTTCTCGTGTCTGCAAGTTCCGACTTCTCGTGCTCCAGCTTCTTCACCATCTCAGTCGCCTCCAACATCTCGCGCTGCACATTCTGCTGCTCTTCAGCAAGTTTCGCGAGCTGCACTTCGTATGCAGCTATCTGTTCTGCAGACTCGATCTCTCTCTGCTGGAACTCCTCTTGCATCATCTTCTGCGATTGTATCGCTTCTTGTACACTCCCCGCCAGTCTCTTCTCGCTTTCTGCCACGCGCTGGCACTCCGCCTCCGCGTCTTCAAACTGCTTCTTCAGCAGCTCGTTCTCTTTGCGCATGCCATTCAGCAGCTCTGCTCGCCTCTCCACTTTCTTTAACGCCGTGTGCGAGCGTCCTCGGTACCGCTCGTACTCCGCCTCGACATCCTTCAGACGCTGTTCCAGCGCTTCCATCTCCTGTGCGCGAGCCTCTTCTCTGCCAGCGCCGTCGATGCTCTTCGACTTGAACTCACGAAGCTCCGACGCAATTGATGCCTTCTCTGCCTCCACAGTTTCCAGCTGCTGCTCCAATTGGCAAAACGCGTCCGTCGTCGATGAGAGTTTCTGCTGTAATTCCGAAAACTCTTCCAGCTTCTGCTTCAGATTTTGCTCAGTCACTGCGTGCTCTTCCACCGATCTCTTCAGAAGGCTGATCTCGTCCAGCGTTTTCACAAAGTTCACCTGCACGCGATTGAACCGCTCGCCGACTTCCGCGATCGTGTTGTCTGCATCCTGGACAAACCTGGCTTCACACGAGCTCAGAAACTCCGTCGACATCTCACGCAGCGCGCGCTCGTCCACTCGAACGCTGTCGAGCTGTTGCTTCAGTGCCGCATGGCTTTTCATCTGCAGAGCGAGCGTGTCTCGCAGCACCTTTGGCTCACTCTCCAGCGTCAGATCACTCAGACTTTGCGCCACAACCTCCGGTGCAGATAAGTCTTCAGCGCTGCCGAGACACTCGCAAAGTGACTGCAGATCAGAGCGTAGCGCAGAAAGGTTCGCCTCAAACTGGCTGCGAACGTCATCGACGGATTCCTCCTTGAGCTGAAGACTCGTCTGCAACTGCGAGATCACACTTTCGCGATCCTCCACCGCTTTGCGAGTCGTGAAGCACTCTTCTCTGTACCCATCGACCGCTTGCTTCAGCTCGGAGCTGATTCGCTCGCGGGTCTCGCGTTCGATTTCCAGTTTCTCCAGCGTTTCCTGCAACTTGATGGTTTCTTGCTGGGCAGTTTGACGCTCACGCTCGACCTCGGCAATTCGAATGTCAAGCTCGATCTTGAGGACTTCCAGTTCGCTTTCGTGGTCTCTCTCGATCTCTGACATGCGAGCGACGAGGGCATCGCGTTCGAGTACTAACTGAGCGCTCTTCTCTCCCTCGCTCTCCAGCTTCTCCTCACACGCACCCAGCAGCACCTGCAGCTCTTCAACGCGCGCGTCATGAAGCTCTGCCAGAGGTATCACCTCGCTCTCTGCAGCATCAGCAGCAGGAGCCTCGTCGTCTGACAGCATGCCGCTCTCGAGAAGAGGGATGTCGGTCGCCTCGTTCATCTTCATCTTCAGCGATTTCTCCAGCGTCGCAATGGCTTCATCTTGCGCTTTCAACTCTTGGTCTAGCGACGCTATATGGGCAGCGTACTTGCTGTTGGCAGCCAAGGTTTCGCTCAATTTGGTCTGCTTGTCGTGGAACTGGGATTTCCAGGACTCCACCTGAACCGCGAGGTCGCTCAGCTGCTGCTTGTGCGCATGCACGACATCCTTGAGCTCTTCCTTGGCCTGCATCATGGATTCGTGTGCTGCTTGCTGCTCTAGCAGCTCCCACTCATTGTGTGACTCGTTCTGCATCTCCGCAGCTTGCAACTGGCGCTCGAGCATCACGTTCTTGCTCTTCAGGATCTCAATGTCTTCGCGCGCGATCAGATACTCTTCCTCGTACACACGCTTCGTCTCCACCAACTGCTGCTTCAGGTGATCGCGCTCTTCTTCCAGCGCTTTCACGGCATCCGCACTGAGCTGCTGCTGGGGATTCTCGTCCTCTGCTTTTGCTGTTTTCGCAGCTTCACGCTCGAGTTGCAACACCGCGGCCAGTTCGCTCACATCACCATGGTCTCGACATTCGGGGAACGCAGTCTTCAGAAAACCCCGAAGAGCCGTCAGCTCGGCCGCAATCGCAGCCACCTTGGGCAGAACATTCGCATCGCCATCGGCGTCGTCGTCATCATTGTCGTGCTCGTCCTGCTCCTCGCGTGCCAAAATCCTACTAAGCGCGCGCCACTGGGTCTGCAACTTCTCATGACTAGATGCCAGCGCATTGATCGTGTGCTGTTGCTCGGCAATGAAGCTGCCGCCGTTGCGCACGTATTTCGCCGACTGCAGGAGCGCATTCGCCGCGCTCTCGTTACCCTTCACCTTCATCTCGTCGCTCTTCTTACCCAGCATCTTCTCCACGCGCGCCAGCCGCGCCACGAGCTCCTGATGCTGCTGCGTCTGCGAGTGCGAATGATGAACCGATCCCGCGACCGACCCCGCGACGCTGCCGACCTCGTACGTGCTGAGCATGCTCATGACACTGCTGGCGCTGCTGTTCCTGCGCAGACGCGCTTTCGGCATTGCATCACCACCGTTCTCTTGAGCCCCCGACGACGACGACGACGACGGCGGCGGCGGCTGTTGTTGTTTCACCTGAGACGCGTCAGTAGACTGCCCTCGCACCGTGAGCAGCCGCTTCTGCTCGACGAGCACGGCGGCCGCGTGGCGCAGGTCGCTCACAGACTCGGTGAGCGACTGCGCGGCCGCCGCGTTGCCCCTCGCGCGCGCCTCCTGCGCCTTGTGCAGCAGCTTGTCGGCCACCTGTTGCACGCGCGCGCCCAGCGCCACGGCGTCCATGGCGTCCATGCTGCTCTCTTCCAACTGGATCCCGCTCGCTCGCTCCCTTCTTCACGTTGAACCACGTTCCAGCACACGCCGCGCAATGAGCAAAACATGGTGTGGTGACTTTGAATCTGGGCCACTTCCTAGATGATAGTGTCGAGCACAGATCGAGGGCTTAAGTATTGTAGTCCACACTACTCTTTTGGGTGCGTCGGACGCTTGGGGATGGGCGAGGGAAGGGATTGATGATGATCGCAAAACTGGCTCAGTCTTCAGTTCAACCTGAGCCAAGAGGCCTCCTTTCCTGACCGTGCATCCGTCCAGCGATGCCGCGCTCCATACTCCCCACTCAGCGTTGCCTCTCGAGCCACTGACGGCCATGCATATGCCTCGACAATACCAGTAGAGAGAAGCATTCCTCTATCATATGGAGCCACTCGCACAAAGTGGAGCTCTTCAAGGTTTCAAGGTTCCATGGCGTTACCAACGTGGCAGATTGGCCAAGGGAAAATACTTGAAACGCAAAATACACACACGTGGTTGGCTGATATGATGCTGGCAATAGAACATCCAATTGGCCAGCACCAAATCTAAACTCACTGATTCGCGTAAAATACGGGAAAGTGACAGGTACGATTCCCCCAGCCCCAGCAGACAGTCAGTCAGAAAGTCACAATCGCGCGACATTCACCATCAGCGCAAGCAAAAAGAGAAGCGCTCGACCAGACCACCTCCTTACCTTCCGCCGCCGCGCGTGCTCTCTATTGCCGCTTCTCGCCCGCATCCGCCATCGCGCCTGCTGCCCGCCGCCAGGCCGATACATAAGCAAGCCCCCGCCCTTCGCCCCTCGCTGCTACCAGCAGCTCCCTGCAACTAGCTCTTCGTTCGTACCGCAAGCAAGCAGAGCGCCATGGACCCGGACTTCATGCACGCCATCAACGGCGACTGGGACAGCCTGCTCGCGGCGATGCGCGAGTCGCGCTCGCTCGTGCACCGCACGGACTCGACGGGCATGTCGATCCTGCACTGGGTCTGCCTGCACCAGGACGTGCCGACCGACGTCGTGATCAAGGTCGTGTTCGCGAACCCGCACGCCGTGCAGCTGCGCAACGACGCGGGCCACCTGCCCATGGACCTCGCGATCCAGGCCGAGGGCAGCGAGCGCGTGCTCGAGATCCTGCGCGCCGCGTACACGAGCGGCCAAGAGGACGAGGAGCCCGCGGTCGAGGTGGACCTGGGGCAGTCGTACTTCCGCGGCATGAACAACAACACTCGCCCGCAGTTCCAGTTCCAACAGCAGCAGCGTCAGCCCCAGTTCGTCCAGCAGCAGCACCAACCGCTCCAGTCCCCACAGAGCAACTATCATTATCGCCAGCACGACCAGCAGCAGCGCAACAACAACAACAACTACCGTATGAACGAGCCACCGCACCAGCAGATGGTCATGTACGGCCGCAACAACAGCTACCGAGACTACCCGGAGGACGAGGATGACGACGATCGGTACTCGGGCAGAGCGCTGCATGCGCCGCCACCATTACACGCACCAGGCACGCGCTCGCGCGGCATGTCGGCGCCAAAGTTCCCGAAGGCGAACCCGGATGCGAAGGCGATGTACTCGATCTACTCGAACCAGACCGGCGCCGAGCGAGACGACCGCGAGCGCGGCCGCAGCCACTCGAGCAGCACGAGCGTCTTCAGCGCGATGGTGCTCACGGAGCAGCGTCTGCAGCAGCGCGAGCACGACCTCATCTCGCAGGCGACCGAGGACCACCACGACGACCAGATCTTCGACCCGTCGCTCGGCCGAGCGGACCTCAACCGGATGCTGAAGCCCGCGCCTGTGGCTGAGAGCGAGTGGGACAAGCCGCGCAACGACAGCGGCGGCAACGGTGATGGCAGTGCCACGAACGGCAAGAAGCCGCGCGCGCAGTCGATCTTCCCGCCGCGCTGGAAGCAGTCGCGCAACTGCCACGTGTGCATGACGCACTTCACGATGGTGAAGCGGCGCCACCACTGCCGGAACTGCGGCCAGAGCGTGTGTGGCGGCCACTCGACGAACCGCGTGGCGCTGCCCAAGTTCGGGCTCATGGACCCGCAACGCATCTGCGACAAGTGCTTCTTGAGCGGTCATCACATGGCGTCCGTGCTCCCCGTGGGCAGCGGCAGCTTCGGCATCGGCAGCATCACGAGCCACACGTCGTCGATCCAGCAGAAGCAGCCGGCATACGCTGGCCGATAGACGGACACCCAAGTAAATCGTGTCAGTCAGCGCGACAGGAGCGCTTCACTGTACCCCCGCCACCCCACTTCACTTCACCCCACCACACCCCACCACACGCACGAAAGAGAGAGCGAGAGGAGGAGGAGGAAGAACAAGCAAGCCACGTACACACGCGCCTCGGATCTCGTTGTAACCCGTATCACACACCCAAGCCAGTAGTCTTTGCATCTCTCTTTATTATAAAAGCTCATGTTGAAATTTGTTGAAATTGTTGAGAAACATTGGCATTGTTGGTTGGCAAGCTGTTTCGTGGTGTAGCGGTCTGAAGAATACATGGACCCACCGCTCTTGCAGGAGGTGGCAGCGGAGTCCTTGGAGGCGTCGGTCGGTTGCTCGTAGAGCTTGCATGGCACTTTCGCGAGGAACGCATCTTCCGACACCAGGACCATTTAGAGTTTGAGCCGCAACATCAAGGGAGCTTAAGAGTAAGGGAGCGACGGAAGATAGGGAGCTCGTCCTGCCACCTCGACCTGACCTGCCTCGCAAGACCACAACAAGGGACGGATTGAAGTGTGACCCTCGGAAACCCTCCAGGTTCATTTTTGTATGAGAAAGAAGAGATATACTTTTTATTCTAGTCCGCAAAGATCGCTGATTATTGTGAATTCTGTGATTGGCACAGGCGACTCCGCTGAAGACTTCCAGGCCTTCTGGGACTCTCTCGCCGCGCCAATCCCAGGCGTGACCAACCAAGTCTATCAAAGCCACAACTGGCTCCCCCCCTGAGAGAACTGATGGAGAATCTCAATCTATTTCATTACGAGTGCCTCGTGTTGACTGTCTGACTGACTGTCTGGTGGCCATGGCGGAACTTGCTTTGCCTGGTTGCAATGGTACCTGTCGAGCTTTCCGCTATGACTATATGCCACAAGGAGCTGCGTTAATCGAGCGCGAACAGTGATGCTCGGTACACACTCACAAGCAACGACACGGCTAGCACAACGACAGCAGCGGACGTGCCTTTCAGGGGTTGACGAAGCGGCACTTCGCCTTGTTGCTGAAGACCTTGGCGTGCTGCTTGGTTGGTCTCTGCGACGTCGCTACCACATCTTGGGCTCTCGTATCGAGTCTTCTGTGGCCTCAGCGTCGTTCATGCCGCAGATCTACAAGGGTGTTCACCTCCATTGAGCGCTCTGCTCTGTGTTTGCATGTCAGGTGACTTCGGCGAGACCGGTTGGTAATGTCGACGTTCGATGGAGGCGCTTTGGCTGAGTGTCTGAGATGTCAAATGGAAGCATCACAAAAAGAAAGCTCGGGTGGAATGTCAATTATCAAAACTACAAAAACGAAAGCATGTGCGCCATGAACAAGTGGTATTCAACCAATCAAATCGAGCACGATAGCGAGCGCTTTTTGTATGATACTGTTTCACTGCTACCGGTTTGTCTTCTGGATACCGATATGGACATACAAACTCCAAGTGTGCCGACACTTTTTGGCACAGTTGAAGCTGCGTCGGTTTGTCCCAGAGGTGCAATTCCAGCTTTTATGGCGCCAAGCACAAATCCATCCGAAAGCAAGCAAGACGACGGACGATGTGGGCAGCACGACGAGCACTCGCGCAGCGTGTTCTCACGCCCCGCCATGCGCTCCAGTACCAGCAGCGCGCTAGCGTACGTGATCTCATCTATAAATGCACAATGCGTGTACTGTTTCCACGTCTAACCTGTCCATTATGCACACACCCGTAGAAGTCGAGCTTTCGCGTGCTCGGGCTGCAGCAGATCGCGATCGGCGGCACGGACAAGCAGGCGCTGAGTCACCTCTGGGTTGACGTCTTCGGATTGACGAAGAAGGGTGACTTCCGCAGCGAGCGCGAGAACGTGGACGAGGCCATCCTGCAGTGCGGCCGCGGCCCGTTCGCCGTCGAGGTGGACATCATGCAGCCGATCGACGCCACCAAGTCCCCCAAGGTGCACGTCCCGCCACTCAACCACATCGGTCTCTGGGTCGACGACCTCCCGGCGGCTGTGAAGGAGCTCACGGTGAAGGGCATGCGCTTCACACCCGGGGGCATCCGCAAGGGCGCCGCGGGCTTCGACGTCGTGTTCATCCACCCGAAGGGCAACGAGGCGACGCCGCTCTCGGGCGAGGGCGTGCTCATCGAGCTTGTGCAGGCGCCGCAGAGTGTGATTCAGGCGTTTGATGCGCTCAAGGAGTAGAGCGCTGGTGGTGCTCGTATTGGCGATACTCGTCATCCGGTATGCGTCGAGTGCCTCGTTGCGCTCCGATTGTACAAGAATATGGCAAATATAGCTTTGAGTTTATGTGCTCCAACTGATCGAGCGAAGGATTCTCACTTTCTTCTCAAAGAGAATCGACCAAGCAGCTAAGCAACAACAATCAATCAGCATGACGGCTATTGCCGCCTCTACACAGGCAGAGGCGAGAGCGCTACGACACTTCCGCGCTGTCCTTCTTCGTCGTCTGGCACTGGAGCGTGGTACCGCCGCACGTCTTACGAGAGCCAGGCGCGCAAGGGCCATGCACCCTCGTACGGTGCCAGCAAGACGACTTTCGTGTCCGGGAGCAAAGAGAAATAGCGCGTGCTGCATGGACTGCGCAGCAACACGCGACGGAAGCCGCTCGCCTTCGATTGGTGGAGGAGCGAGTCGAGTGCGACCGAATCTTGAGAGAGAGAGAGAGAGAGAGAGAGAAAGAGCAGAGGACCACAAGGCACGAGAGGCCGGGCACAGTCAAGATCTAGCGCGCCACCACGCGCTAGAGCAGAAAAAGAAGGAGAAGCGGAACCAACGAGCTTGAGCGCGCAAGGAAGAGACGCGCCGGGAGTCATTGGTTGAAGCCGAGCTGCGTCGCGTGCGGACGGAGGTTTGGGCCCAGGGTGCGGACGATGCGCAGGACGAGCAGAATGGAGGCGAGCATGGCGAAGAGTGGATCGGGGAGGATACAGCGCGGGAGGATTCAGAGCCCGGTGATGCGACTACCGAGGACTGTATGCTCCTCCAAGGAAGCTACAATCGCAGCAAGAACGCGCGCACGACCGACCTCGAAGATGTTCTGGTCCATCGCGGAGGTGAACTCCATCCCAGGTGCCTATTTCCGTTCGAGTGCCACCCCCAGATCGAGTCGCCCGAGTCCAAGCTCGAGCAAATGCGCGGGAGCCCAAAAGAGAGCAGAACTGAAAGCGAAATACACGACCTGCAAAGAGACGGTGGACTTGACCAGCAGCAATGCCATCGGGTCGGGTCGCCGAGAGCAGCAGCATCAGAGCTCCACACCGCTGCCAAGAGCACCGGTAATAACGGTATCACTCCATCTACCGCCTCCTTCCTGCTCATCACAATACGAAGAGCAGCCACCCAGCCACCCACTAAAACGCACTCTCGATCCAACTCAAAAAGCGCAGCACCAAACCCAAGGCGAAGCCCGGGGAAGTCGCCGCAACCGCAGCCGCAATGCTCGCCGCCGTCGCGACCAACGCGTCCGTGACGTCCGCCGTGCTCAAGGAGCTCGTGAAGCTCGGCCGCCAGTCACCCGAGCCGTGTCCAAATGCCGACGTGCTCTGCACGGCGCTCGCCACCGTCTCGCAGTGCTACTCGGTGCCCGTGCCGAGCCACTCGGCGGGCACGATCACCGACGCGCTGCACCAGGTGCGCCACCTCCTGCAGCAGCACCGGCTGTTCGCCGAGATCGACGGCGCGCTCGAGTACTCGCCGGCGCAGAAGGAGATGCTGGCGCGTGCGCTCAAGCTGCTCTGGGCGCACGTGACGACCTACACGCTGCACAGCGCGCTCATCGACATCGTGCGCACGATCGACTCGCTCCCGCGCACGATCGCGTTCTGGAAGAAGCTGCGCAAGCGCCAAGTGCGCGCGACGATCCTCGAAGGACCCTTCGAGTGGCTCCAGCCGAGGTACGTAGTGCAATGCATTCTGGGCTACTGTCGCTGTATTAAGAGCTGCCAGTGTGTGTCCCTATCGTCCTATTCGCAGCTCGGAGCGAATCACTATTAACGAGAAGATCCAGAGCCTCGAAGCCACGCTGGAGGAGCACCTGGTACGTTTGGTTCTATCAGTATGAATGCTGTTGATGGCTTGGCA
This sequence comes from Globisporangium polare, assembly GCA_023333845.1. Classification (NCBI taxonomy): domain Eukaryota; phylum Oomycota; class Peronosporomycetes; order Pythiales; family Pythiaceae; genus Globisporangium; species Globisporangium polare. The sequence continues at coordinate 27,187 of JAASFQ010000077.1, read as the reverse complement.
TTGACTGATGAGTTCTCCTTTTGACTGGCAACAATAGAAAAAAGTGGGCATGCTCAAGGAGATGACGACCAAGTCCATGGGCGCCTTCGAGGATTACGACCAGCTGCTGCACGACATGCGCGGTGGCATGCGCCTCCTGGAGCTCACGTACAGCACTTTTGGCATCGTCGCGCCTCGAAAGGGCGACCACGGCGCGTTCTTCAAGATCGAGACGCCGCCGATCATCTCGTTCGAGATGGGTACGTCATTCTACCTCTCGAGGATCACAAAGAGTTTGCATGCTCACTGTGCGTCATTTCTATTACCCGATGATGCCAGCCGATCTCCTCTTTGCGGTCGGCAAAGACGGCGTCACCACTGCGGAGGACGTGCTCGCGTCGCTGCAGCGTCTTGAGGAGAATCTCAACCGCTTCAACCGCGCGCAGGACCAGTTCGCGGCCTGCTTCCAGACCGCGATGGCGCCGTGCCGCATCCCTTCCAAACTGCGCCAACGGTAACTGCGCCTCAGTAGCTCTGTGTGTGTGTGTGTTTTCTGGTGCTATGGTATCTCACTATCGTGCTGCATGTGTCACGTAGATGGCTGCATGTGACCGTCGCCGGTCTGTGCGTGGCCACGGGCGGCTTCTGGGTCCTGAACAACCAGAAGGAGTTCCAGGCGGCCGCCAAGACCTTTCGCGTCGCGCTCCAGGAGTTCTTCAACGAGCACATGATCGAGCCCATCCAGTATGGCACCATTGACACATGAGGTGAAACAGTAACAGTGCACTCACGCAATGTCTGCTTGCTTGACTACCTAGGGCGATCGTGGGCGAGGTGATCCTGAACCAGAAGCCCGAGATCCAGGACCCGGGCGCACTGCTCGACACGAAGCTGAGCCTGCAGCGCATGCTCTCGGACTTTGTCAAGGACACGAATCCGCACGTAACCCAAGAAGAGCTCCAGCGCGTGATGACGGAGATGGACATGTCGGTCGTGTCGCTCCAGTACGAGAAGCAGCTCTCGAGCGCGCTCAAGAACCTCATGTCGGGCGACATCGTGCGCATGCTGCTCATCCAGGTGCAGTTCATCAAGAAGGAGCTCATGGTGGCCATGGGGGCCATCGATGAGCTCATGCACGCCAATCAGCTCAACCTGCAGCTCATGGCCACGGTGCCCACGTTCATCGTCTTCGGTGGGTTCTACACGCTCGCGCGCAACTTGTTTTCCTACATCTACAAGCGCACGAGCGAGCGCTTGTTCTACGACCCGAGCGAGATCGCGGGCTTCCTGCGCAACAACCTGCGCGACATCGAGCGCCTGCTCAACAAGCAGAACCGGTCGCCCATGCAGCAGAACAGTGGCGGCGACACGGACGTGGTGCTCGGCGTGCGCGACCTCGGGTTCCTCATCCTGCTGCTGCACCAGCTGCGCGACATTTTCGACAACTACAAAGCGTTTTTCCAGGAGGAGGACCAGGAGCGCTTCGAAGAAGACCTCAACGATTTGATTGAAGAAGGGCTACTTGTCTCCCAGCAGCTCGCCGTCATCCAGCGCATGTACCACTCACACCCGTTCTTGCAGAGCAGCAAGCTCTCGGCGCGCTCGCTGCTGGGTTAGCTTGCTTTAGTTGAACAGACTAGCAGGTCTTAGACAACTGAACCTACGGACGCCCACGACATTCTAATCGCTAGGCTACCGACACCTACGAGAGCTGGTAGTCCTGTGGCGAGTAGTACTCAGCGAGCAGGCGGTAGATGTACGACGGCTGGTGCGCGCCAGTGTTGGTAATATACAGACTCACGAACTCGGGCGGCACGTAGTCGTACGCAGGGTTCAGCACCTCCAGCTGAGAGCATTCACATCACAAGTCCGTCAGCCGTCAGATAGATCATCATCACACAAGGTCTGCAAGAATTCATCATTCTCAACAAGGCCACTCACGTTCTCGACCGTGTCCTCGTAGTTGTAGATATTGGACGGCGCGATGAGCTCGTTGAGCACGTCCAGGTCGTGCGCGTAGAGCGGACAGAGCTTGATAAGACCGGCGACGCACACCACGGGCACCGAGTACTTCCTAGCGGCCAGCGCAATGTTCTGCAGCCCCGACTGCGCGATGAGTCCGCCGTTGGCGACCACAGCGGCCGCCGGGATCACCACCTTGTTCACGCGCGCCATCATGGCAAACACGGCGCTGTCCGGGATCACGGTCACGTCGATGCCGTGCTGCGAGAGCGAGTGCGCCATGTGCTGCCCGTTGAGCGTCGGCGCCGACTCGACAACCACGACCTTGAACTGGCGCTTCTTGGCCGCCGTCTTGAGGAACTCCTCCACGGACGTGGACTGCCCGAACGTCAGGATCACTTCGCTGTAATCGTGGCAATCGTACAAAACGGGTGGGTTCATTCATGTAAAAAAGAAATAGTAGAATGGGGACCAAATAAAGGAGGCGTACTCTGCGTGGATGTACTCCATGGCCTGGTCGGCGATGTTCACGTGCAGGCTGTCGATCTCGTCAATGAGCTCGGCGATGCCCTCGTTCACCGACTACACACGGATATTACCAGACAAACGCACCACCCACAGGTTAATAGCAGCTCATAAATAGAGAAAGGGAGAGATAGTCCAGCCAACAACACACAAAACGCACCAGCTTGAGGTCCGTGATGGGGATCGAGAGGTCCGTGTCCGTGCCGGGGGTGAGGATCGTGCCGAGCGAGCGCGACTGGTAGTTGTTGCGACTGTTGGGTGGACCGCCCGCACTGCTCTTGGGCGGCTGCGACGCGTCCAGCGACTTGTTCTCGGACTCGGTCTTGAGCGCGCTCATGTACTCCTCGCGGATGATGTAGAGCACGCGGCGCACGACGTTGCCGATCGCCAGCTCTGGTGGGTATCGCAGACAGCCACAAGCAAGCGCGTGATACAGTGAGCAAACCTTTCTGTAGCAATACACAGGATAGAAGCGTCAAGGTGTCGTTACTTACCATGCGAGTGCGCCTTGGTGAGCATGTGGCCCAGCTGGCGGACCTTGTCCATGATCTCGCCGGCAGTCGACCACTCCACCGTCTCAAGCTGCAGAGCCGCATCCACAGTCACGCAATAAGACGTCAATGATGCACACCAGCATATAGGCATCCTATTGATGCACACACGCACGCACCACTTTGTTCAAGAGCATGGTCGTCTTCTTCGCCGTGTCGTACGAGCCCGTGAGTTGTCTGTCAACAGCACATTGCAGCGTAACAACAGTCAGAGCCCATCCATCCATGCACATACACGACCAATAGTAGCAGCAGTGGATAGTAAGCGAGACGCCTCACCTGCGCTTGAGGCTGAGCACGAGGTCGTCGACGCTCTCGCGCACGGCGGGCCACTCGGCCAGCCAGTTCTTCAGCTCCGCCATCTTCGTCTCGTCTCGCTATCTCTCTTGGCCAGAAATGCTTTGGAAAGCATCCAAATCCGTTGGGTGGGTTTACTCTATGTCATCAAATTACAAGAGCGGTCTTATAAAGGATAAACCGACTGTACCCCACAGTCATGAATCGGGAAAGCCACCACAAGAGCAGCAACAAGTGCAAAGAAGAGCAAGCGAGCAAGAGGCGACACGATGGTGTTTGGACTGCTGCGCCGTGACGAGGAGGAGCGCGCGCTCGCGTTCGACTTCGAGATGCTGCTGCCCGAAGACGGAGACGACACGATGGACGGCGACTCGGGGGGCGGTACGCGCGGCGGCTCGTCCGGCAAGAAAGATTTCAAGCGCGGCACCGTTGTCTGTCGCCACTGGCTGCGCGCGCTGTGCATGAAGGGCGACAACTGCGAGTTCCTGCATCAGGTAAGATGGAGATAGTGTGCTTGTATATGCCTTTGATGCGGCATGTGGTGGATGGACTGTGGCGTTTGATAAGAGGGCATCTATGGCTAACATCATGAATGAATGAATGGTTGTTGGGCTGCTCTTTCTCGTGATGTCGTTGCTGATGTTGTTACGCTAGTACGACATGTCGAAAATGCCCGAGTGTCGCTGGGGAATGGAGTGCCAGGTGCCCGAGTGCCCCTTCCGTCACGTCCCCGACGAGGAGCGTGTCGAGTGCGCGTTTTACAAGCAGGGCTTCTGTTCCCACGGCTCCAGCTGTCGCTACAGGTGCGTTTTCGTCAATCAGTTGAAGTGTGAGGTGATTGATGGCGATGCGGAATTGTACACTGACCCACGTATGTCCGTATCTGCTTTACTAACGAGCAGACACATCAAGCTGGCGCGCGAGGAGTGTCCGGAGATGGCGGACTTTTCGCTACAGTCGAAGGTCGCGGACGAAGAGAACGTCAAGAGACGGAAGGCGCAGCCTGTCAACGAGTTTTTCAAGATCGCGATCTGCAAGCACTGGGAAAAGATGGGCAGCTGTCCGTTTAACGACGAGTGTCACTTTGCACACGGAGAGAAGGAGCTGCGGCCGTTTCCTAAGGGCGAGAAGGACCCGAGAGAGGCGCGCATGGGCGGAGGAGGAGGTGGTAAGGCTGGTGGCAATGACCACGGCCCACGAGGAGGAGGACCGCCCCCAGGCGCTGGCTTTGGTAACGGCAACAACAAGAATGAGCGCGCACAGCCGCCTCCAGTTGTGCTGCCGGACGAGAACAAGCTGTGCAAGTATTTCCTACTCCAGTCGCAGAGCTATCACAATTTAGCACACTCGGTGCACTTCCGTCAGTGGTCGGTGCCGAAAGAGATCCAGCAGCAGCTGAAGATGGCGTCTGAGACCTCCGATGAGGTCTTCCTCTTCATCACAGTCGGTCCAAGCAAGCATTTCCAAGGTGTCGCGCGCCTTGCGCCAGCTGCGATGATCAACGCTGGCGCTGAGGAAGGCGAAGATTTGTCTGCGGGTGCTATCCCGTACCAAAGCGAGGGAAAGACACAGTGGTCGGGCGCTTTCGGCATCGAGTGGCTCCGCATTTGCGAATGTCCGTGGGAACGCCTTCAGCAGTTCGAGAACAAGCAGCTTCCTGTTCCTGAATGGTGCGTTTGCCGTCACTGGGGTGCTTGCTTGTATGAGAATGAATTGGGAATTTGACCACCTTCCGTGTTTTATGTGTGCAGTCCAAATGGCCAAGAACTGGATGCCGACATGGGTCACTCGCTTGTACGACTGCTCTTCAACCAAGCGCAGATTCAGCTGCACTACAAATCAGTGGAAGACGAACAGCAGCTAGCTGGTGGCGCAGAAGAACTCGCCGTTCGTCGCCGCGAAGCAGCCGAGAGCGTGTTTGGTGGACCAGGATTGGGTGGTGCGCCTACTCCACGCTGGAAGGTTTCGATGCCAGGTTTCGTGTTCGCGTGCAACAATGCGACGATCGACGAGTGCTTTGGGCGAATGGTGTTCGGTCTGGCGAAGGATCAGGAGCAGATGGCGATGAAGCATGTTGTTCCTGGCACTCCGCTGTTCCTTCTGAACATGTCCGACCGCCACGTGCTTGGGATCTTCGAGGCCGTGTCTCCGACTGTGATGAACATGGCTCCAGGGGCTTTCAGCCAAGCACCGAACGTGCCGTCGCCGTTCCCTGTCCAAGCCCGATTCGCAGTGACGCTCAACGCGCCTGCGATGCCAATCGTCGATCCGCAGGTGAAGCTGATCATGGGCGACCGCGGTGTTCGAATCGGGCCGTTAACCCTCCCAGTCACGCAAGGGCTTGCGGATCTCTTTGCAGAGCGCTGCGGAGCAGTTTTCCCGCCACCGAAGCAGATGGGTGGGATGGGCATGCCGCCGCCTCACTTGAGTGGGCACGACCCATCGTTCCGTCCTCCACACGCAGGAGGAGGGGGTTTGGGTGTGCCACCCTCAAGCAGCAGCATGTCTTTCAGCGCACCGAAGGATCCAAACGCTCCAGCACTATTGGAGAAGATGGTCGTGGGTATCGAAAACGACAATGAGTTCAGCGTGACCCGACGGATCATCGGGCACTCGGGCTCCAACATGAAGCGCATCAGCGTGGAAGCGGGTGGTGGCGCCAAGATTCGCGTCCGCGGCCGCGGCTCGGGGTCCAAGGAGAGTGCGCCCGAAGAGGCGAGCGAGCCGCTCATGATCCTGGTCTCGGCCGAGAACGAGCGCAGCTTCCGCATCGCGTGTGACCTCACGAACGAGCTACTCACGAACATCCACCACGACTACCGCATGTTCCTCGCGCAGAAGCAGCAACGCGGTCCTCCGGTCGCGCACTTCCACGGCGGTGGGTTCCCAGGTCAGCAACACCAGTTCCACGGAGGCCCGCAGGGTGGGTTTGGTGGCGGTGGCGGCTTCCCAATGATGCGGGGAGGCCCACCAGGCGGCCAGTTCGTCAAGCAGGAGCCGAAATAAGGGATTAAATGATACGCAGTGGCCTATGATGATTACGTGTATGTGTATCTTGTTTATATACGCTTGCATTCCGTTCTCTCTCCACCCGTTAGCAGCTACGACACGACCTTCTTGGACGGCAGCACGTTCGAGATAGACTGCGCGTAGGAAATGAGGCGCTTGACGGACGTGAGGTACTTGCGCTGCGCCTCGTTGTTCATCACGTGCGCCTGCTTGTTGCTGTTGATCTTCTCGCGGCCCGTGCGCTCGTGGATGCCGACCATCGTCACGCCGATGGGCCACGCCGCGTTGCCGATCGCGAGCTTGATGTACTGGTCGTTCGCCATGACGAACTCGCCCTGCCGGCAGAACTTGACGATCTCCACGAGGTTCGGCAGGATGTCAGAGGGTACCTGGCGCTGCTTGCAGAGCTTAAAGAGAGGTCGGATGTAGTCCTTGCACTGCTTCATGGTTTTCGTCGCGATCTTTCCCTGCGCCGTGCGCTTCACGTGGTCCGGCCGGTCCGCCAGGTCCTTCTCCCACGACTGCAGCATGCCTTTGAAGAAGCGGTACACGAGCTTGTCCAGGTCGCTCTCATCCTCCTCCTCCTCGTCATTTTCGGCGTCCATACCCGCTTTGGTCTTCTTCTTCTCTTTGGACTGGTCACCCGTAGTGTTACCACCGCCGATGCGGCTACTATCCTCAAAGTCCTCTGCGTCGTCGGCCGCGTCGTCCGCGTTCTCGGCGTCCTGCTGTTCCTGCTCGCCATGGCCCACGAAGCGGTTGCGGATGCGGTGGCCGCCCTCCAGCTCGTCTTCCTGGCGGAAAGCGGCGTCGTGCTGCGCCTTCCGCAGGCGGTCGATGCGCGCGCGCTCGCTCTCGCCGAAGAGCGTGATCGGCTCGCCCAGTTCGCGCAGCCGCTTCTTCATCTCCGCCCACGGCAGCGTGAACGCCGCGTCCTCGCTCTGCTGCTCCTCCCCAGCGCTACCTGCGTCCTTGTTCCCTGTACTGCCACTGCCCTGCTGCTTCTCGCCTTCGAGCTTGCGCTTCTTGGTCGCCTGTTGGTGCTGCGCGTCTGTCGTCACATTTGTCTGTTGCTGTTTAAGGGGAGCGCGGTCGCTCTGCTTGCTCTTCTCGGCCTCGTACAGGATCGTCTCTACCTCCGCGCGACGCAGATACTTCTCCTTCTTCCCGGCCTGCAGCGCCGACACCTCGCGCTTCTTGGCGGCCATCACGCGCATGAGCGCCTCCATCTCGCTTTCCTTTTCCGGTCGGTCGATCGCTTTCTCCAAACGTAATTCTCCATACATTTTCCAGAAAGACTGCTACAGTCAGCTTACATTTTATAAGAGCGCTCTTGCAATCGGGTGACATGGAGCTCACGCTTGCACGCACTTAAATGGCACTCTTAAGTGCGTGTGCAACCACGAAGAGACGCGTGCAACAGAGCCATTTCCGCAATCGCATATTGAGCACGCGGACGGCGCACCACCGCAACCCAGAAGAGATGATCTCTCTGCTGGAGAAGGAGGCACGCGACCCCGTCGAGGTGCTGCGCGTGAAGCTCAAGGACTCGACGGACACGTCGCTGCTCAACTCGCAGCTGCTGCAGGAGATCAAGTATGACTACCAGGTCAAGCAGGACAGCACGAAAGGCCAGCTCGACGCATTCGTGCAGGCGCATGTGGACGAGATCGAGCGTGCGAGCGCGCTGCTAGAGGTGGGCGACACGGTCTCGCAGATCGTGAAGAACCTCGAGACGCTCAGTCAGAACTGCCGTAAGATGAACGAGGAGCTCGGCGAGAAGAAGCTCTCGTCCGGCATCAGCATCGCGCGGCGCAACCTCAAGGAACTCGAGAACCAGATCGTGTTCTACGAGGAGATACCGGCAAAGGTACGCAGCACGGGTAAATGAAGCGCGTTGTTTGCATGTAGCTAATGAACGATTCCGCGTGCCCTACAAGTAGATCCAGGAGCTCCACCAGATGATGGATGCACGGCTTGGGGAGGTAGTCTCGGCGTACCTGAAGTGGCAGACGTTCGACGATTGGAGGCAGAAGATGCTGCAAGAGGTACGTTGTTCTACTCGCTCTTTTTTCATGGAACAGCGTGCATGCGTCTAATCATGTTGTGTTCTCTTCTTGGAGCAGTTGAAGCTGTCTGCTACCGACAAGATCGATGAGCTGGGTCACAGGCGAGTTCGTTCTTCATTGCAAGGACAACGCCGACCATGCAACTAACATGTTCGTGTGTGTGATGGTACAGCAAAGCGCAAGCACGCATTCTCGCTTCCATGGGCTCACGCTTGGAGGCCATCGAGAGTGTGAACACACGCATCCAGAGCGAAGTCTGGGGATGCATGCACCACTGTGTCGAGATCGCTCAGTTCAACAAGAAGCGCCTCACAGATGCGTTCCACGTCCTCGACCTCATGGAGAAGCGTCGCCGGAAACTGGCAGATTCCAAGCGCGAGTATCTTGCCGACACTCTAAAACCAGTGCCCGAGATCCACACCCCGTGCTTTGAGAAATGCAAAACCGAGATCTCGACGTATCTCACGCGCCGTGCGGACGAGATGTTCCGCTTTGCCGAGAAAGAAGCCGAGCAGAAGAATCAGAAGTCGCTCGACACAATCCTCAATGCTGCGAACCACCTGCTCATGGAGCTGGAGATCGTCCAATCCGACGTCGTCGCCTGTTTCCCGAACGAGATCGACGTGATGCAGCTCTTCATCGCCACGTACAACACGCTGCTGGAGAACGAGATCACGAAGATCTGCACGCGACCGGACATCGGCATCGCCCACCGTCTCCAGCTTGTGCAATGGATCGAGTACTACAACTCGGAGATCATCAAGTACAAGCGCGCGAGAGCATCGGGCGTGCTTGACCAAACGTCTCAGATGCTCATGAGTCTGTACTTGGACCAGATCCAGGGCCAAATTCACATGTGGGTCACGAATATCTGGAACCGGGAGGAAGAGCGCGTTATTGGCCCCCACGGCGAGCTCCAGTCGACCCGCCCGAACGACATCATCAACATTCTGAAGTCACAAATCTCGATCGGACAAGAGTGGCTGACTGGCAGGCTGGTCGGACGTGTCGTGGTGTCCTGCTTGGAAGCGCTGATGGAGCAGTTGAAGACGCGTTTCGAGAGCTTTGCTGCAAAGAAGGGGGAGGTGGATGTCGAGACGCTCTGCTCCTTCATCAACGACACCGACATTCTGCAGGTGAGCTCTCTTTCCAACATTGTGCACGCAACATGGTTGGGTTGTGACATGCTGATTCGCTGTTTTCTGTGAAGTCGAAATGCCCCGAGCTTGTGGAAGAAATCTCGTTTGCTGAGCGAGACTCGGAGGAGAAAGAAGCGTTCGATATCTTTATGGGCGACGGACTCGACACGAGCTCCACTGAGATCGTGAAGCTCGGCGTCTCAACTTCGGAGTTGGTTGTGCTAAAGATTTTCAGTGAAGTGGAACCTGTAAGTTTGCATGTCGCTTTCGCTTTGTCTTGTTTATTTTGCTGACAGTCCGTACTGCCAATACCAGGACACCTCTCGACTGTGGTTCTCGAAGAAATGGGACGAAGGCGAGCCTGTGGTGGAGAATCTTCTGGCGACGCTGGAGGATTACTACGCAGACCTTCGGAGCTGGATCAGCGGCTCGTTCTTCTTTTCCAAGGTGGTGCGACTGTGTCTCGACCAGTGTGCCAAGGAGTACACAAAGCGGCTTTTGCTGCGCACACACTGCATCTCGAACGCTCAAGCCATGGTTGCGGTCGTCGAAAGTGATTTCAAGGTTCCGATCTCTTTTTTGTCCTCGATTTTGCACGGTTGATCTCACGATGTCTGTGAATTATTTGCTGCTTGCAGAACTTGGTGGCTTTCTTCAGCAAGTACGCTGGTGAGCTACGCCGCGCGGGCATTCGGTCTGTGGACGACATCAAGAGGGAATTCTGCAGTGTACAGTTGATCGTTGACATGCTCAAAGCGTCAGCGAACCCCAGTGAACCCGAGCCTTCCTTCGAAGACAACCAGAGGGAGGTTGTGGAGCAAGTGAAGAAGCTCTTGCGCTCAACATCTACTCATGAAGCAAAGGTCGCTGAGGACAAAGCAGCGAGGCAGGCGGCGAAGAAAAAATCAAAGCTCAAAGGCTTTTCCTCGTCCAAGGCGGATAAAGAGAAGGACAAGAAGGAGAAAAAGGACAAGAAAGACAAGAAGGCTGGGAAGGAGTCGCAGCCGGCAGTCGTCGCTTCAAACGACAAGAAAGAGTCCAAGTCTCAAGAGAGCTCGTTTCCGGAAGCGAACTCGAGTACGGACCAAGACGGCGGCTTCGAGGTCCAGAAGCTCAACATGTCCGACTTCCTCGGGGCGTAGCGTGGTGATGTTCCTGTCGACTACACTTTCTGCGAGGTGAGAATGTATCACTGAAGTACCTGGCTCTCTGACTCAAGATGTGCTATTGGAGAGCATACCGAAGATTTGGATTCATAGTTGAGGGACAACACAATCTCGCTCTCTACTAACTTCGCTGGCTCAACAAGAGATTACATTGAGAAGCGCCGATCCTTCAGCTGCCGCCGCCCCCGGACCCACGGTAGCAAGATATATCTCCAAAGCAGCATTAGTGTCACTAGAAAAGCGAGCACAGCAGCCACAGCTCGCAGAATCGACAGCACCACGCCCGCGCTTGGGCGCTCCGTTGTCTCCATCGCCGCGATCTCACCTTCCTCTGTCTTCGAGAGTAAACTACGGCCCTCGATCGAAAAAAGGATCGCGCGTTGCTCCAGCTGCGGGTACTTTGAGCCCGCGAGGCTCTGGATTATGAGCGGCGTCGGCTCGCCCGTGGGCGTCTTCGGGTTGAGCAAGAAGCACATCTTTTGCCCCAGACGGTGTCGCTTGCACTGCACGCGGTACTTGTCGAGGTGCCTCTTCGTCGACGACGCGTCGCCACCTCCGCCCGTGAACTTCTGGTAGTGCGTGATGAGCACTTTCTGGTCGCGGCGGCCGCTCAGCTTGGCCTGGTTGCGGTGCAGGAACACGAAGTCGCCCCGTTGGTCCTGCTGGATCATCGCGAGGCCGCAGAAAAAGTCTTCTTTCTCGTCGTAGAGACCGCCGAGCGCGAGCAGGTGTCGTCCAAAGTAGAACGGCGTGGTCGTGTTGAGCCACGCGAGACGGAAGAGGTCCTTGTCGCCGTACACGAGGTCCCAGTCCGTGAGCAGGCGAGGCACATTCGCGGCGTAGAACATGAGCTTATTGAGCGCGTCCTTGCTGCGCGTACGGTTAACCAGTAGCTGGCCGCTCTCTTGCTCGAACATGTCAATGAACGGCATGTCGAGCAGTTGCCAGAGCGCGCTCTGCTCGTGCACGTTGAACGGGTTGTCGAGCGCGGGCTTCCAGAAGTCCGGCCAGAAGAGCGTGCCGAACTTCACGAATTCGCGCGAGTCGAAGAGGTGCGTCGGGTCGCGCAGCGGGATGTTGTCCGAGTCCAGGAAGAGCACGCTCTCGAAGCGCGTGTGGTAGACCACGTAGGGCTTGGCGTGAAACTTGGTCGCATTCGGGTCCTCGATCGTGCGCACAAACACGTTAAAGCTGCGCGAGAGTTCGACGAGAATCGAGTGAGTCTCTCGCATCTCCGAGCGGTCGACCCAGATCTCCACGGGCAGTACACACCCGTGGTGGCGCAGCATGCGCACGATCGCGTACGCACCCGCGATGACCTTCGGGTATGCGATCATCGCGATGCCGCGGCTGTAGTCTATAGGATTATTCGGATCGCTCTGAGCAGGTACGAGCGGCGGCGGCACTGGGTGATGGTATTGCGTCGCGTGGATGCTAAAGTCCGTGAAGCGCCGCGCATCGTTGCACGAGAGCGTCGGCACTTTCTTCCACCACCAGGAGCTGCACGTCGACAGCATCACGCGGAAAACCTCGCCGGACGTGCGGTTGCGCACTTCGCAGAAGCCGCTCACGTGTGGTAGTGGCTGGTCACACGCGCGGTCGCGGGAGTAGTCACGTGGACCATGCGGGTCGCAGCTGTGCGTCGCGCGCCAGCCGAGGCATTCGAAGTCATCGTCCTTCCAGATCGCGCGCGGCTTGTCGCCTGCGAGGTCAATGCGGTTCAGGCACGGGTCCTCCACCCATGCAGCGCGGGGTGAGCCGCTGGACGTGGACAGGTACAGGACGGTCGAGACCACGCATGAGAGGACCAGGAGCGCCACGAGGGGACGGTCGTGCCGCAGGAGCCCGAGCTGCGCCGCCATGAACGTCGTGGTGGGAATGGCGTGCTGAAACGTCTGCTCAGTTGACAAGCAAGAGGTCAATTGGACAGCTGTGTACAGATATCAAGCATATAAGGAAATCCGAAGTCTCAATAACGGTCAGCGATGCAAATTACGTGCTCTTTTTACGGCATCGACGTATGTTTTACTGACGCATTAAACGCTGCGTTAAATCGTGTGCATTTATATACTTTCCGTAAGCTCAATATATGCAGGTGTAGTTTCTGTACATAAAGCTCACACAGCATGCCTAATCTCGTAGTTTTCTGCGCTCGGTCGCAGTTTTTGCGCATAATGCCTTCAAAGCATGCCGAAGCCCGTAGTTTCCAGTGCCCGATCGCCACGTATCCTCGTGCTTGCGCTGTCTGGATCGCGTTTCAAAGGGGGAAGCTCAACACACAATAACAACAGACAGAGCGATTGAGATGGGACGCGTGGCGCTGGTTCTGCAGCTCCTGGCGCTCGCCGCATGCGCCGCCCTGGCCGCCGCCGCAAGTGCGCGCACGGCCGTCGTGCTCGAGTCGCTCGACATGCAACAGACGCACTCCAAGTTCTTCCAGCTGCTCGAGGGTGCGTGCGTTGGTGTCACGCGCGAGCAAGTGTCGTGGCGTGGCCTTCAAGACTGACGCGTGTATGTGATTGTGATTGAATTGCTCGTGCAGCCCGCGGACACGCGCTCGAGTTCTTCTCGAATGAACCGGAGCTCGCGCTCGAGAAGTACGGCGTGCGCACGTTCGACAACCTCGTGATCTTCTCGCCGCAGAAGAAGCTCGGCAAGCTCGGCAAGAGCGACCTGCTCAACTTCGTCGAGACCGGCGGCAATGTGCTGCTCGCCTCAAGGTACGCACACGCTTTGTTGTGACAAGCGCGCATGTGACAGCGAGTACTCATCATGTCCGTGCATCTCGTCAATGTCGATAACAGCACGAAGCTGACGAAGGTGCAGCGCGACTTTGCGCTCGAGTGCGGCGTCGAGTTCGAGAAGAAGGGCAACCTCGTGATGGACCACGTGAGCCCGATCAAGGACGAGAGCGACATCTACAATTCTGTGATCGCGGCCACGGACTTTGTCAAGTCGGACCGCGTCGTGGGCGCCAAGCTCGCCTCTGGTAAGACCAAGAAGCCCGTGGCGTTCTCGGGCATCGGCATGACGCTCGAGCCGAACAACATCCTGGGCTTCCACGCGCTCGTGGCGCCGGCGACCGCGTACTCGGCGAACCCGGTGAAGGAGATCACGGCCAAGGTGGTGGAGAGCGACCTGCTCTTTGGCAATGAGATCGGGCTCGTGACGGCGATCCAGGCGCGCAACAACGCGCGCCTCGTGTTCGCCGGCTCGCTCGACCTGTTTGCCGACAAGTACTTCACGGACGCGTTCTCGAACGCGCTCTTCAGCGACGCGATCACTAAGTGGGGCTTCCAGGAGAGCGGCGTGCTGCGCGCCACAAACGTGCAGCACCACCGCGAGGACGGCAGCAGCCCGGACAAGATGCTCAAGGACTCGCAGCGCGCCGACCAGCCGCTGACGCTCTACCCGGACGCCGAGATCGCGCGCGACTCGCTCGTGTACCGCGTCAAGGACAACTTGACGTACTCGTTCGACATCCACGAGCTCAAGGACGGTCAGTGGGTGCCCTTCGCGGCCTCGGACGTTCAGCTCGAGTTCGTGATGCTCGACCCGCACGTGCGCAAGACGATGGGTCACGACGGCAAGGGCCACTTCTCGGTCACCTTCGAGGCGCCCGACACGTACGGCATCTTCCTCTTCCGCGTCATGTACCGCCGCTTGGGACTCTCGACGATCCAGTCGGCCACGCAGGTGTCGCTGCGCCCGTACAAGCACGACGAGTACGAGCGCTTCATCCCGGCGGCGTACCCGTACTACGTCTCGGCGTTCTCGATGATGGCCGGTGTCTTCCTCTTCAGCGTTTTCTTCCTCTTCTACCAGGAGAAGAAGTAAACAGGAGGGGGCCAGGCAGCCAACGCGAGGCCGCTTTGGCTAATGGCGGCTGGGTGGGGTGAACTCTGGGAGTGGCATGACGAGCTGGAGGCCAATATGACGAGTGGGGACGTGCACGTGGCTCTCTTTTTGTACGCGCGTGAGTTAGTGAGCCACTACAGCCAGTCGCCTCATTTCAGTCTTACGTTACGCGTGTCATCACGACCCAAGTCCCCAGGTCACAGGGTTAACTAAAGCGAAAGCAATGAACGACAAACAGTTTTTCTAGTAACAGCACAGAACAGCACAGCTCACCCCAGGCTCATGTCTGGGCAGGCGGGCCAATGAGCAATGAGTCGATGTATGAACCTCGCGAGGTTGTTCGTTGGCAATGCCACTCATGGCCAAGGTGGACGGTGTTGGGAATTGCCCCTTTGCTCTCGGCACTGTTTATGAAATATCACTCAAATTTGGCGCTCTTTCTGTGCTGACAGAGCTCAATTGGCCACAAGTCACACGCAACAAACAAAAGAACGCAATGCCGCCCGCCAAGAAGGTCGTGGACGGCGTCAAGACCGACGGGCTCTTCAGCTGGGTCGAGGACCGCGAGGCGCTCGTGGCCGACAGCGGCAGGGCCTGGGGCCGCGTGCTGGACGCCGGCACGGGCCGCCACTCCCTCTCGTGGCTGCTGGGCTTCGCGGCGCGCCATCCGCAGAGCATCTCCGAGATCGTGGCGGTCACGGGCGAGCGGCCGCTGGCCAACACGCTCACGACCGAGTTCAAGGACCACGCAGCCGGCATCCCCGTGCGCGTCTACGCCGGCAACTGGGTCAACGATGAGTTCCTGAAAGAGGAGGAGGCAACCAAGTTCGACGTCATCATCGCCGACTACTTGGTCGGCGCCATCGAGGGCTTCGCTCCCTTCTACCAGGACGCGATCATCGAGCGCATCGCGCGCCACCTGCTGCCTGGCGGCCGCATCTATCTCGTGGGTCTCCAGCCGCTGAGCGAGTGTGTGGCCACGAACGCAGACGTCGAGGACGACGTGAGCGCGGCCGCGCTCGTGCAGGAGATGGCGCGCGTGCGAGACGCGTGCATCCTGCTCGCCGGCCGCCGCTGCTACCGCGAGTTCCCCATGAGCTGGTGTGAGCGCCAGCTGCAGGTCGCGGGTTTCCGCGTGGACGCGAGTATCAAACTGGCGAACGTCTACAAGCGCGAGACGGTGCAGCGCCAGCTCCAGGTGGCCAAGAACCAGTTCATCTGGTTCAACGACGACGCCGTGCAGGAGGCCATGAACGCCAAGATCGAGAAGCTCGAGGCGCGCGCCGCCGCGCTCTTCCACGGCGGCAAGAAGATCCGCTTCGGCTTCGACTACGTGCTCGCCGCGACCAAGAGCGCCTAACACTAGCTGGCACGAATGGAATAGACAGTGAGTGAGAGCGAATATAATAGGGTGTCTCCCTTTGTTAGTTAATGTACTGCTTTGCTTTGCCAGGTGGACAGCACCTGCTGTCCTGGTTTCTCTCAGGGCGTCTGGAGCGTGAGCTGCACGTGCAGATAGAGCTCCTTGACCGTGAAGAGGTTGATGCGCTTGCGCCGCGGATCCATGGGCTTCTGGTAGAGCTCCAAGACCCGCGCGCCGCCCTTGGCGACCTCGTCCATCTCGAGCAAAGCCCAGCAGCGGCAGCTCTTCTTGCGCTTCTTGGGCTTGTAGTGGTAGAACTCGAAGAAGATCGCCGCGCCGTCTAAAGGTGGACAAATCGAAGACGAAATCAAGAGCGATGGTGAGTGTCCACATCAAGAGAGAGAGAGAGAGTTCGAAAATGTCCACAGTAGCGCGACGTACAGCCCTCCATGTCCTTCAAGCTCGCCTCGAGCTGGAGGCTCGCGGTGGCGGCGAACGACACGTGCTGCGCGTCAGCTCCTTTGCCGCCGACCTGGGTCTCGAGCTTCTCGCCCATGGCCTTGCCGTCGCGATCTGTCCAGAGTCACATTGCAAACAACACGGTAAGCATGTGGACACTATTTGTCCACCATTGGACGACACTTCGCTCTCAGCTGAGCTATTACTAATGCAGTACCCACCAAAGACCGAGACGACGACCGTCGGGTTCGTGTAAACGCTGGCGTCCTTGAGGCCGATCTTGCTCACCTTGACGTCCAGATACGTCTCGCCCGCAATACGCTGGCCCGCGTTGGGCGTCTTCTTGGTGGTGACAGCCGCCATGTCGTCCTCCATGGCTGCGGTTGCAACCGCAGCACTGAGGTCGTCGTCCGCATCGTTCTCGGCGTCCGCGTCCACGACTTGGACGGTTGAGACCTTCTTGGCCGGGCGGCCAACGTTGCCCAGCTCCGCGGGGAAGACCTGCGGTTCGTCCGAGAGCACGGAGCAGAGCACTGGTAGACAAACAAAGGTATTGAGTTGGTTAATGAGTTGTTACTGCAATAGAGAGGAAGCCAACGGGACGTCCACACGAACCTTCGAGGATGTCTTCCATGTCCTCCTTCGTGGGCGAGTTGCGCTCGCCGTCCACGCTGCTGAGGCATTTCGCGCGCAGGTCGAGCGAGCCGGCGACTTTCTCTATTGTGCGCTACGTGAGCGACACAACCAAACGGCACAACATACTAAGCCCAAGGTGTCCATGCCATGAAGAGACCATCGTTAGGGATGTAACACTCACGGTCTGCTCCTTGCTGAGCTGGTGGAATCTGGGCAGCTCCTGCGTCAACTGCACCGCCAGTCGCTCGTATGCCTCGACGGCCTCGATCACTTGCCCCCAGCCGTCGGTCTCCACGGCGCGCTGCAGGCTTTTGCACCAGCTCGCGTGGCGCTTCTTGAGCTCCTCCATTTCCTTCCTCAGACGATCCTCAACAGACGAAAGCGCCAACTAGCCACGCCTCTTTCACTCAAGGAGACCAACGGCTTCTTGCAGCCGACGAGAACAACAAGAGGTCGGCTTCTCATAGAGCAAAACTGTACAGGGTTGTTTTTCCTATTATTATACAGACGGGAGGCTGTGCGTTGCATTGCACACTTCCACCTCCCTCGCTTTCGTCACTATCGTAGTTTCTATTGCTATTCTATCCCAACCTCCCTCCGTTTCGTCACCTCACCAATCACCTGGCCGGAGCACTCACGCGCCTCACGAGATGCCTCCGCACGCGGAACCAGCGCGCGCGCAGCAGCTGCTTCCGGAGATCCTCCTCGGGCAGCACGTGCAGCAAAAAGTCCACCAGGTAGGCCGCGCCTTCCAGCCCAAAGGCCACCTCCAGGTACTGGAAGAAGAAGTGCGCGGACGTGCGCGCCTTGCCGAACTGCCGCGCCTGGCGCTGGAACAGGTGAAACAGGCTCGGGTTGTGCTGGCAGTCGTCCCACACGGCGTCCAGCAGCGCCTTGTTGAGCGTCTCGGCCACGTCGTGGTCAAAGGGCCGCAGCCACGTCAGCTCCGACCGCATCAGCTCGTCGATGAGCGCGATGAGGCATCGGTCCATCTCTTCCACGCCGAGCCACATCCGCCGCCGCGACCCTGGGTCTAGTGGGACCGTGGCCGCAATGCTCTCGTCCTTCTGCACTTCTACTGCCATCCCTGGTGGTCCTAAGTCCACAGCCGCAGCCTCGAGCTTGGCGTCCTGGAGCTCGCGGAAGCTCATGGGCCGGGACCGTGTCCGCGTCCTGGACCGCGAGAGCGGATCCTGTTGGTCCGCTTCGTCCTCTTGCTCGGCCGCCAGCAGGTAGAACCCGTTGATGTTGAAGACCGTGGGTAAGATGTACCCGAGCGTGAGGCTTATCCGTCCACCGTGTCGGATGGGTTTGAGCCCTTCCAGTGGCGTAATGAGCTGCTCCGTGCCCTCGTGGTCGTTCGTGATGAGCGTGATTGAGAGGTCGAGCATCGTACTTAGCAGCTGGAGCTCCACGGCGCCCATGCGGTGGTGGTGCTTGGACTTGAGCTCGTGCAGCTTCTTCTTAAGCTCGACGGCCGTGGTCTTGAACGGGGTCTCGAGCGCGTAGATGTGCAGCAGTCCATAGTTGGCCAGCGCCTGACGCAGCACGGCCACGCCCTGGCGGAGCTGCTCGTGGGCCGAGCCATCCGCGTCGTCCTTGGTCGCCGGGAAGCCCGTGAGCGCGTCGTAGAGCCGCTTGTCCAGGTCGTTGTATTGCTGCAGCTGGTAGAGAATGCAATACAGCGCCGTGGCGCCTTCGGTCTGCGGCCGATACAGCTGCCGGAAGCCGCGCTGCTGCAAGATGCGCGTCATCTTGTTGTGCGTCACGTGGAAGGACGAGTACTGGCACGCGCACTCGAACTTGAGGCACATGGCCATGTTGCGCGCGCGGTCGTCCAGCAAATTCGCCTCGAGCTCGTCGTAGCGCGAGGCCGCGGACCGCAGCCGCCCGCTGCGCCACTCCTGCCGCAGCTCCCGTTGCTGCTTGAGCTCCCACTCCTGGGACCGCACGGACGCGTCCGCATCGGCCACCTGGTCGAACGCGAGCTTGCCGTCCTCGTCCAGGGATCCGCGGCGTGTTGAAATGTTGGACTGCGACTGGGAGTACGGCGGCTGCTGGGACGGGGACTCGGCCGCCGCGATGTGGTCGAGACACAGCACGCAGCTCTCGAGCGGGTTGGCCTGGAACTCGACGGCCCCGCGGCCGAAGCCCTGGTCGTAGTCGCAGAAGTAGCGCAGCACGAGCGGCGCGCGCGGGTCCACGAACCTGCTCAGCCGCATGCTCGAGGTCTCCATAACTTTCGCTAAGTACGCATTGAGCTCTTCGCAGCGACGCGCTAGAAACGACTCGCGCTTGTGCAGACGGAAGAGCGACCGGCGCTTGTGGACGCGCGGCGAACGGATGTTGGCCATGAGCAGAGGAAACGCGCGCCGCAGCTGCGCGTCGAGGCCCTGGAACTCGCCGAAGGAGCGGCAGATCTGCCAGCTTGTCTCGAGCGGGCGGCCGCCGAACTGCTGGCACCGGAACACCACGCACGTCTCCATCGTGAACTCGGGCTGCTCCATGATGGACGCGTCGAACTGGAAGCCCGTCACGCGCACGGCCACACGCAGGATCGCCGTCACGTCGCGCACGGCCACGCGCTGGAGCTCGTCGCTCATGTAGTCGCTCGGGTGCAGTGCGATAAGCTAATAGATAGAAGGCGGCGTGGGGGCTGTCTGGGCGCTGGTGTTGGCCGCCGCCGGGTGATGCGGATCTGCGGATGCGGATGGCCGTTCAGGCAGTTACGGACGGCGTTGGGACGGACGAATAGATGGATAAGCTGGCCGAAAACGCGCCTCGCGCCGAAATGCGGCCGCCGTGTTTGCGGAACTGGGATTGATTGATCCAGTCGACTGCGGCCGAATGGCGCGCTTGCGTTGCTTGCTATTGGTCGCTCGCTGTCCGTCTGCTGCAGCTGGCCGGCCGGCCAACAGCTTGTCCGAGCTGCTGTCTTTCCGGCTCGTAACTGCGGACTGACTGGTTGCTTGACTCGCACGGGACCTGGCGCGGCGATGCGAGGGGTTCTTGTGTACTCGCGGCCGGCCGGCTGCAGCCAATGTTGGTTGCCTTCCGTCCAGAGAGGCACACGAGCTCGAATGAGACCAGCGGCCGCCGCACGAAAAAGAGAGCGTTCCGATACAAAAGAATCGGGTCCATTTCGAACAAGCAGCCCATATTTTGGCTCGAAAATTGGAGCGGCACTCACTTTTTGCCTTGAGCCGGCTGTTTTGGCCGGCGGTCCCAAAGATGGGGATTTCTGGGCTGAAAGAGAGAGAGAGAGAAAAAGAGAGAGAGCTTGTTGGCCAGTGTAAAAAGCGGTCAGCGAGCCGCACCGTTTCAGCGAGCAAGCCACGGAGTGAGGCCTGAAGACTCGGACACAGAGGTCGTTGTATCCACATGCAACAAATGCTGTGGCGCTCAAACGACAGTGCTTGCTTGAAGAAGAGGTCGGAGCTTGGCGCTCATGAGAATTCGGCCACCACGAAAGAAGAAGAAATTTTGAGAAGCCACATAAATAAATAAAAACGAGAAAACACGAAGATCGTCTCTGCCGTTTCGCGGGCCGAATTCCTGAGCGCTTCAAACCAAAAAAGGCGGTTCCTTGAAGCCATCTGGCTCAACAAACAGGAGGAAAGCCCTTTGATAGTTGATAGAAGGAACCCACAACGGGTTGGAGAGGCGAAAGTGGTATACGGCCGATTTGCGCCACAACAAAAAGCGATCCCGCAAAAAACAAAAGAGGAAGTTGTGTGTGGGCGGATCCCAAGTCGCCAGCAAGAGAAGCAAAGGAGCAGGGCTACGCACAATGCACTCCGGCGCCGGACGATGAGCCAGATGGCGGGCGAGACGCGTGCAGCGAGAGACCCATTATATACACGTATTGGCGCGCGAGTTTGCGGCGCGATCCGCTGCTTACTGCCCATGCGAAGCGCATTACAAACACCGCTCGTTAAATGTCCGCGATGGATAGATAGAGCACCTCGTATCGGGCGAGTGTTGCACTCACGACTACCAGTTTGTTGCTTGCAGCAGTCGTCCGATCCGAGAAGAATCGGTAAGGTGCACGCACCAGTGCTGCTCTTCGCATTGCTCGTCGGCGTTGCATGGTGACTAACGTTCCCACTATGTTCGGTCAAGAGTGCGAGTAGCACCAGGGTCAGCTCGTCCTCGAGCAACTTCCATACTCTTGGCTAAGGTCCGAGGTCTCAACCAAGCGCTACACTGCACTGCGCGTTGTTTGCTCATGTCTGGTGTCACGGGCATTGCAACCGCAGGATCGATGGGAACGAAAGAGCCCTGCAGTCGACAAGCGAGCGTGGTTGTCGAGGAGGCAATAGCTCCAACACCAAAAGAGTAGCGTAGGTGATCTCTGCTCTCATATCGACACACAATACGCATCACGACTTCACACCTAGCGCAAGAAGAATCAAGCAGAGCGCCTCGCCAGCGCAAGCGCAGCGAGCTGGGCATATTCGCTCGATGTGGCCATCATCTCTTCAATTCAGTTGCCTTTCTGGATCGCGGCACGAGTCTCCAAGCTCTGCACACAGCACACACGCATACACGAAACCAGAGAACGAGAGTGCAATCGCACGATAAGGGCTCGGACCGCCCAACGACGCCACTCCAACAGCCGCTATGGCCACTTCAGCAAGCACCACCGATGGCACATTTGTGCGCTTGCTTTTCCCCCCTTTCGTTTCGTATGGGGTTTTGTATGCTAGCACCGAAGAGCTCAGAGACATCCTGAGTCCAGGCTTAAAATGCGTTCGAAGAATGATGGTCTAGATGTGCAACGGATTTGAAAGGCGAAAGTGCTATACGGCCGGTTGGCGCCAAAATGTCAACAAGAGCAGGTTGCGAAGTGACGCAGCAAGCAGGATGGCGACGAACAATGCGCGCTGGAACGCGCTCACGGCGAGCGAGACGGAGTTCCTGGTACGAACCGCGGTTCGTAGACATTCATGCGCCATGTGAGTCACTGCTAACGAGCTTCTGTGAGCATTGTGCCATCCACGCAACCCTACAGGCGGAGCAAGAGCTGATCACGATCCTGCCGCACTTCCAGATCAAGGAGAACAGCGGCGTGCTCAACTTCATCGGCGTAAGCACTGCAGATATGTGCTTCGCAGGGATGTAAACATGTGAAGCTGACTGCGGGCATGACGTTATGTTTCTGTAGGGCGACTTCGGGCCGTTCCAGCCGGGGATCACGACGCAGGTGCCGCTGTGGCTGGCGATCATGCTCAAGCAGCTCAACAAGTGCCGCGTCATCCAGCCGTCCTGGTTCTCCGTCGGTGCGTAGCGTGTGTTGCGTACTATGAAGCTTGCGTTTAGTAAGTATGTTATCTGCGACTGGTGGCTCGCGAGTGCTTTTTGTCGCTTTAGAATTCCTTTCATCGCGACTCGAGCAAGAAAAGAACAGCGAAATCTTCGAAGAGCTCCCGTTCCACTACCTCGAGATCGCGTCTCTACTATTTAAGAAGTGCGTCGCACTTTGCGATATACGCTTCTGTGGCGATATACTAACAGCCTGCATCACCACGTTCGACAGTGCGGCCGAGGACATTGAACACGTCGAGCACATCCGATCGCTGCTGGAAGACATCCAGAACGTCCGCCAGGACAAGATCCGCAACGGTCTCTACAAGATCTCGAGCGACGTGCAGAACGGCGGCACGGCGTACGCTATCCAGGTGAGCCATTGCGCTTACGTTCTTGCGCGCATGTTTGCCTCAAGCTGAGTTTCCATTGTCAACGTTTCCGTTCCTGTGTGCTTGACAGATGAACAACATCTCGGCTCTCGAAATCAATTCCGTGCGGCAGTTCATGGTCGGGGTACGTCTTGCGCCACACTGATCACATGATTGCAGCCGGTGCTCTATTTGGTCTGCGTTTACTGATTGACAACTTGTGTTTGTTCGTGCTGCTATCAGTCGCTGAGCAAGTTCTACCGCCTTGCTACACTCAACGAAGATAGCGGTGCGCCTCGTTGTGTCCACTGCATGCTTCCGATGGTCGGAAGTCTCACCTAGCTGCATATGATCGATTCTCCTCTTGTCCAACGCACAGGCGACGAAGACTTCTCGACCCAGACGCAGAGCCAGCTGTACTCGGAGCCATCGTCAGGTATGCATGTAGATCGTCACACAATCCTTTGCTGCATGTGCTGGTGAATCGTGTTGGTGCTCACGCGACACTGCTGTCAACTTTCTACTTGTGTCTATTGCTGCTATCAGCGGGCGAGCCGCCAGTCCAACGACTCCGTCGCTTCCGATAAATGCTCCTCAAGACATGTCAATTGCCCACGCTGGCAACAATACACAAGCGCGTTTGCAAGAACTCTGTGTGGTAGCGATATATATTTTCTCACCAGCTATGTGCTGTGTGCACGAGAGTGTACGCAGCCTTGGGATTGAACTGAGCTCCTCGTGCGCCTCCCATCGAATCAATTTCAGAGGATGCAGAGAAATCAAGGCGAGATGGCTAAACAACTCACATTCATAGAACTTATTTTGCTGCTCACGTCCAACTTGGAAAGCGCAGACGGCAGTCAGTCACTTGCTCAGCGAGATGACGAGGGCGGCAAGTACGCGTTGCTCCGGTACGAGGCTGATTTCCGCGCGTTCTGGCGTGCCGCCGCTGGCGGGTGCTCGTGGTAGTAGAACTGGTCCGCCGTCGCGGCTTTGCAGTTGGACGGCGGCTGGGCGGCTGCTCGTGATCCTGAACCTGTCGCTGAAGCTGCTGCTGAGCCTGGGATCGCTGCGACCGCCTTCTGGCTGCGAGGCGTGAGCACCGCGACGGGGTTGACCTGGATCATCGGGTTCTTGAGGCGGCCTGTGGCCTCGGCGGCCGCGCGCTCGCGCTCGCGCTTGTCCTCCTCGGCGGCCGCAACGCAGCAGACTCCACAGAGCGCGGCGCACGCGAGGCAGCCGCACACGTCTTCCGCGTCGTTCATGGCTGTGCTGTTGAGCTGCTGAGGTCCTGGTCAGGAGGTGAACTGACAGCGGCAGTTGGGAAGAAACTGGTGCGAGTCGTTTCGTGGAAATTTGGATGTGACTGGGCTGCTGGTGGTGGGAAGTGGTCGCTGGCAGCGGAGGCAAAGCGATGGGATGTGGTCAGGGGAGTTTCCATTTTCGCGCCATGCAGAGCGCGCTGACTCTCGAGTAAGGGAGGTTTTCTTTCTGTGGTTTCGGAGCAATCGCGTCTGCACATCGCGTGCGGGTCCATGCGCTCGTGCGTCGTGTGACTAAGAGCGTGGTGACAGCTCAGTTGTCAGCGGGAATCACTATCGCCAAGAGTCAGTTTGAATGAGAAGCTTCGACGCATGTGCGCGAAAGATTCTGAATATGACTGGCGCCGCTTCAAGGCCCCACACCATCACTCGCGAGTGCTGATCCCATGTTGCCTTTCTCAGCCTTCCAAAGGCCCACTCACGCCTGAAGATCGCCAATCCGTGTGACCATCAGTGGCGGACCATTCGCACCTCAACGAGTGAAGCTTGTCCTCAAGGTTCTGTGTACGCACTTTAACGAGCCCAAAGTGTGCTACTCTTCTAAATCGTACTTGTGAGAGCGCGTCACTGTACGACATCGTCGACAGCACTGGAGCAGAGCGATTCGAGCACGAAGAGGTTTCCGCTCATCAATCGCATCGCATTGCATTGCACGCGCTGCGCTCGTGGTCTCCAACGCCACGCTCCCTCTCTGCAACCGCCACACAAGTCAACAGCAGTATGAGCGACGGCGATCTCTGGCGCGACCGCAACAAAGTGTTTGTGGCGGGGCTGCCGGCGCACGTGGACGACAATGCGCTCTACGCCAAGTTCAAGACGTTCGGCGAGATGCACCAGTCCAAGGTCGTGATGGACCACAAGACGGGCCGCTCCAAGGGCTTTGGCTTCGTCACTTTCTGCGAGTACGTGCAGGCGCTCGAGGCCGTGGACAACCTCAACCAGAGCAAGTGGGATGGCCGCGTGCTCAATGTGCGCTTCCTGCAGCCCAAGAGCGGCGGTGCGGCCCCTGCTGCCGGCGCCGGTGCTGGTGCGCCACCCGTGGCCATCGCGCGACCGAGCAAGATCATTGGGCCGCGCCCCGAGGGCTGCACGACCATCTACGTGGGCAACCTGGCGTACGACATCACAGAGGAGGTACTGCGCAAGGTGTTCGAGAAGTGTGGCACAGTGAAGGCCATCCGCTTCGCCGAGCACATCCAGACGGGCGAGTTCCGCGGCTTCGGCTACGTGCAGTTCTACGAAGAGGGTCCGTGCGAACAGGCGGTCAAGCTGGACAACATGATCGTCATGGGGCGACCGATGAACATCGACTACGGCTCGCGCGACGAAGTGTCGGCCAAGGCGCGCGAGGACCTGACCAAGAAGCTCAAGAAGGGTATCTGTAACAAGTTCCAGTCGGGCCAGTGCGATCGCGGAGAGGACTGTAAGTTCGCTCACGTGCTCAAGGACCAGGACGCCGAGGACCTCATCCAGCCTGCGGACCGGCCCGTGGGGGGATCGTACATGGAGGTCGCGGCCGCGGCCCTCGCAGCCCAATCCGCACCTGCTCCTGCTGCACCTGCGGTCGTGTCGAATGCGAACTCGGACGCGCCCGTGTGCATCAACTTCCAGAAGGGCAAGTGCAAGCGCGGCGACGCGTGCAAGTTCCAGCACTTGGGCGTGGAGGCGGCCGCGGCCCAGGCTGCTGCTGCTCAGGCCTCTGCTGCTCCAGTGGTGGCGGCTGCCGTCATTCCAACAGTGAGAGCGACGCCGGTGCGCGCGCCACGCGAGTCCGACTACGCTGCGCCACAGGAAGAGTATGAGGAGGAGGTCTATTATGAGGACCGTGCGCCTGCTGCTGCGCCACAGGAGGAAGAGACGAGTGCGGACGCGGACGCACCGGCGTGTCAGAACTTCCAGAAGGGCAAGTGCAAGCGTGGCGCAGCCTGTCGCTTCCGCCACATTGCGGCCACGCCCGAAGAGAAGAAGGCGAGCGAGTGGGCGCCACCGGCGCGTGTGGAGCGACCCGCGGCCATCGTGGCCGAGGTGGCTGTGTGCCAGAACTTCCGTCGCGGCCGTTGCAACCGCGGCGCGTCCTGCCGCTTCGCGCACACGGAGCAGAAGGCCGCGGACGTGGTGGAAGAGGTGAGTTTCTATCAGAAGCGCTTCCAGAGCATCTGCTACAACTGGCAGAAGAGCGGCGCCTGCGCGCGTGGCGACAGCTGTCCGTTCCAGCACGAGGGCGGGCCGAGTGTTGTTGCGGCTACAGCAGAGAAGAAGCAGAAGGGCGTTGTGAAGGTGGGCAAGAGCTTTGAAGAACCACAGGGCGAGGAAGCAGAAGCTGAAGTGGCGGAAGAAGAAGACGAAGAGCCGAAGAAGAAGGAGAAGAAGAGCAAGAAGGAGAAGAAGAAGCGGAAAGCGGAGGTCGAGAGTGATGAAGAGGAGAGCAAGAAGAAGAAGAAGAAGAAGAAGAAATCTCGCTCGGAAGACAGCGAGTAAGCCAACGCTATAGCGAGCGAGAGAGGCATTTTTCTTTTTCAGGCGAGGTTGTAAATATGTGAATAGAAGAACATGAATAGGTAGACAACGCAATGGGCTTGATGAGGACGGGGTTGTTGCTGCTGCAGGTATGGCGCGTATGGCGGACACACGCAAAGCACAGTGCCATGTCCCCCCTGAATGGCAGTATTCACGCGAGCACAGCCACTGGGTGGCTCGCGGTCGATTCACAGAAGATACGACTGGCGAAGAGTCCTTGCTGGTTTGAAGATGCAGAGAACTGAATGTCGTCGCCCCACACGAGTCCTCGTGTCCACGGATAGAAGAGCCCTTGAGCGACGCGAAGGAGCGCAGGTGATCGCCCGTTCGTGCGAGTGCCGGCAGTGAGTGCGGGGCAAGCGCGCTGCAACTCCACCAGCAATCAACACAACCCCGGTACAGAAGCAAGACGAATGTGCTCACTTCAACGTGGGGCCATCCTCCTTCCTGTTCTGCCGGAAGAGCTCCACAACTCCGATTGGTGGAAAGTGCGCTCGACAGTCTCCTGTCCACTGCCTCCTCCAGCGAACTGCATTCGGTTCCAAGCGGCCAGCAGAATGTGCTTGTTGCACCCAATATCCAGCAGCATCTCGCCAGCGTTCAGTAACGAGCGAGAACGAGAAGGCGTATTTGGCGACACAGACGGACATGCAAATG
>JAASFQ010000769.1:0-14744 GCA_023333845.1 Globisporangium polare | reverse complement strand
GTCGTACCCGTTCCGTTTGTTGGCAATGGATGGCGACTCCTTAGCTCGCAGCGTCATCATGTTGTTGCCAATCTTGAGCTTCGCGTTCGCCCACTGGTCGCGGACCTCTGGGCGAGTGAGGATGAATTCGACGATCGGGGACAGGGACGAGCACTCGATACGCTTGGATGTGCGAACCACCGCCTTGACCCGTTCCTTGTCGTCGGCAGTACTCGCTGCCGCTAATAGCGCCTTGCTTAGGTGCCACATCGGAAACATTATCTGCAGGATCCAGCCCACTGGCAGCCGACCGTACAGCCGGAAGCCGAGGTACGATCGCTGGAACACGAGGAGTGCGGAGCGTTCCGCCCTCACGTGGGTTTCAGACACGACTGTTGGCGGCGAATCAAGGAAGATCTTGCCCGCGAGCCACATCTCGAGAGTGCGCGATTCGACGCCTGTCATCGCGCGTTGGTTGCCGTCTGCCGTGAGCAGGCAGACGCGTTGATCGCACTCGTACAGAGCGCGGTGCTCGTCGTCCAGCGGGGTCGGAGTCGGCATCAACTGGGTAAGAGCCGGTTCGCCATGATGGGTCCGTCCCATGAGACTCCTCTAGAGCTCAGTTACGCCTGTCGAGCCCCATACGCCAGCACTGGTGCGCGGCACCATTCTCGTCTGCGGCGAGCGTGGCGCGTTGCTTCTCGGCGTCCTCGTCAGCCTGGGCTGGCGGAGGTGCTGGTACTGGTGCTAAAGGCACACGCGGTGCTGGGTCAGACTCTTGGGTCATCGCAGTCGCGGTCGTGGTCGTCTGGTCGTCGCACGACGTGACAAATTGCACAGCTGGAATTCTGATCGTAGCGTTGTGTGGTACACTTCCGGGTACCCGCTTGTCGAAGATGCGCTTGTGCGGTCGGCCGCAAAAAGGAAGTGACACATAATAGATTATGATGCTGACTCGGACAGCTACGATTCGGACTTCACCTCAATGGGCCAATCGTCCGGTCTCCTTCATTTTCACTTGATTCGAACTGCACGAATCTGTGACTCCGGTTACATTACAGCCAAGAACAGTGGTAAAGATTGGGCTGGCTGTGTATGACAAAACTGACAGCAGAAAATATGGACAAGCTCCATACAAACGTGAAGTATTTTGAATATTTGTGGCATATCCACGAGAGCTCCGATATATTATATTTCTAGCCACAGTAATACACTGCCAGCTTTTATACTTTGCATCCGATCATTTCTGGTGCTGTGAGAGGAGTGCAGCTCTCCTTGACTAAGGTCTGACCAAGCAACAAAGGACGGAGGCATTCGTCGGTCCATCGGTGTTGTTGATCGAGTTGATGAGGACAGAAGCATTTGCGACCGAATTGTGTGTGCATATACTGTGGGTTCATGCGGTTATCTCTTTTGATTCACCCTCACTGTTGGTTTAGCAGTCATTGCGGAACTCGGCGATGCACGTCTGGTTCATGCTCGACGTCGGCTCTCAGCTCGGATGCCAGTCGATAAGACAGTACGCGACGAACCTCCCTGTAATCTTCGGCCCGCCTCAACACAGATAGATACTCGGCAACAATGTTTACCGCACAGCACTAACGCGCCAAGCACACAAAGTTTAATCCAAGCCGCAAGCTCAATCGAAGAACATCAGCATGAGATGCATAAGCGGCGGGATCAATGTGGAAGTGGTGTTTGGACATAGCTCGCGCTGGTCTTAATAGACCACAGCCAAGTCTGTGAGTATAAATGGATCGTTATTGACCAGCAAGAAAGCTGCTTTCAACTTCCGGTTGCCTCAGTGCCGCTTTTGCAAAAGGAAGCCGTTTGGCGATTCAACCCGGTGCAGAAAAGAATACTGTTCCGAATTGCTGTCACACGACTTGGAAGTGCACTTTTGTGCTCGTCGTCTACAAAGTCTGACTGACCACTGGGGTTGCCGTCTGTGCTGTGCATAATCAAGCTCGGAAACAAATGAGCGGAGACAGACAGAGCACGGCCAATCGAACCAGCAATGGTCAAGGAAAACCTGAGCGGGTCTGTCGCCGAATGCCAGCTGCGGCTTCCAGCGAGAAAACTCCGCCGCTTTAGCATGCTCAAATGGAGTCAACCGATTCAGTCAGAGGTGATGGGGAGCGAATCGGTCGACGACGCCATCAAGCTGAAGGCTTCACGAACAAAGTCTTGTCAGCTCGTGGCCCTATCAGCTGACAAAGACTTCAAACCCAGCCAGGTGACAAATGTTGTCAGTTGGTTGCGCCATTTGCATACATACGATAGAGACAGCACATGAGGTCGATTTTGGCGGCCATGGAGTGGAGAACGAGCAAACGATAAGGCAGGCACCATTCCGAGCTGTCGGTCCACAAGGTTTGAGCCACTTGTCGGTGATACCTCGCGCCGAACGTTGTGCTCGCACAGTCAGCAAAGCGTGCTCACCTCGGACTGCGAAGGTTCGATGACGATAATATACACCCTCAAACGTAGTAAATAGGCAACGTACCAGAAACTAATTGTGACAGGTTTGACAGATATGCATTGATCCTCTCGATGAAGCAATCCTCCAGAAATCTCCAGTACTTGATATATCCTAAAGAAGGATCATCCTTGCGTGAACTGATTATCATGGGTTTCATGCACGGTCGACGAATGGAATATCAGATGTTCCCCAGCTCTCCGAGGTACCGGACTGCGATTCCAGGTGAGATGATGATCACGCTGAGAGAACAAACGACACCCAATGTCAAAGGTCCTCTCGTGGTCTCGTCGACAAACCCGATCCAAAGCCTTCACTCGCTGCCCCCAAATCAGCGATGTGACTCCGAGGGATCAGCTTCGAACGGTGGTACCCCCTCGATCTTTTTCATCCTCTCTGAGTCGGGACACCCGCGTTGCAAGGTCCGCGTGCGTTAGAACATCCTGTTAGGAGGTGATACTAGATGCCTTCTCTTAGCTTCGTTTGGCAGCTCTCGCTGCGCATTCGTCTCCAGTCAGAGGCCTCGAGCTCAACCAAACGCTTCATCCACATGCTCACTTCGCATTTCGCCCGCTCCAGCCCAAGCGCCTGCCTGCCTCGAGTCCCACGGACAAGCCCAAGAAGAAGTGGACGATGGCGCACCGCACCACCGACAAGATCGACATCGCCCAGCGTCTCTCGTACGTGAGCAACGCCTCGCAGGCGAAGGATGCCGACGGTTTCCAAGGTGTCAAGACCCCGGATGCTCTAGAGGCCGAGAGTGGCGCTCTCCGCGAAGGCGGCGCCCCCAGACTCTTCAGCAAAGACTACATCGGCCTCATCCTGCAGTACTCGGCCGTTGGACTCGTCTACGGTGTCATGCCGTCGACGATCTACCCGTTCATCCAGTCGTACCTGAACGCCAGCGGTACGCAGGTGGTCACGGCGAGCACGCTGGTGTCGCTGCCGTGGTCGTTCAAGATCTTCTACGGAATCCTGTCCGACTGCGTCCCGATCTTCGGCTTCCGCCGTCGTCCGTACATGGTCATCGGCTGGGCCATCTGCTTCGTGATGCTCTTCATCATGGCGGTCACGCCCGTGGGCAAGCCGTACTTCCTCAACCCGGCCGATGCGAACGTGGACCCGGCGGACTACGATCTGCCGGAGAACGCGGGTATCCGCAGCCGCCTCAACCTCAACGCGCCCGACCAGGCGGGAAAGTACGTCCTTCTCATGATGTTCGCCGCCTTCGGGTACCTCATGGCCGACGTGACCGCCGACGCCGTCGTTGTGGAGCTCGCGCAGCGCGAGCCGCTGGCCGTGCGCGGCACGACCCAGTCGACGATCTACAGCACCCGCACGTTCTTCCAGGCTGTCGGCTCGCTCGTCACGGGCTTCGCGTTCAACGGCAAGGAGTACGGCGGCGACTTCGACTTCTCGCTGAGCTTCCCAACTCTGATGCTCATCCTAGCGATCCTGCTGCTGCCGATTATGCCTATCACGTGGTTCTTCATCAAGGAGGAGAAGCGCGAGCGCGCGAGCTTCCGCCAGTACATCTCCGAGCTCTGGACGCTCATCCAGTCGCGCGCGATGTACCAGATCATCTTCTACAACTTCTTCAGCAACGTCTTCGCGTACTTCTCGTACACGGCGTCGTCGCCAATCCAGCGCCACATGGTGCACGTCGACCCGATCAACTCGACGATCAGCGACGTCATCGGCTCGCTGCTGACCATGGCCGGCATCCTCATCACTAGAAAGTGGGGTCTCCACTGGAACTGGCGGTGGGTGATCGTCGTCACGGGCATCATGGTCATCGCCGTTGACGCCATCTGCACGTTCGTGACCGTGTGGGACGTCTTCCGCAACCAGTGGTTCTGGCTCGGACTGCCCGTCGCAGTCAACGTGCCGGGCGGTATCAGCTTCATCATCAGCACGTACGTGATCGTGGAGCTCGCGAACGAGGGCAATGAGGGCGCCGTGTACGGTCTGCTCACGACGGTCTCGAACCTCGCGTCGCCCTTCGCGGACACGCTCACCAAGATCGCGGACCAGCACTGGAACATGAGCAACGAACGCATCCAGCACGACGACCACGCCATCCGCATGGACATCACCAAGGCCGTCATCCTCATGTACGCCATGTCCGTCATCTCGTGGTTCTTCCTGGTGCTGCTGCCCAAGCAGAAGGCCGAGACCCAGGAGCTCAAGCGCTCGGGCGGCTCGAGCAAGATCATCGGCGCCATCACGGTCGTCTACATCGCGTTCGCGTTCGTCTGGTCAGTCTCGACCAGCATCATGGGCATCTTCCCGAGCACTTCGTGCCTCATCATCGCCGGCGGCGACGGCTGCTAACCTGTTAGGCGAATCAGCGAGCATCCGAGCACCTCTGCTGGGTGCGCATCAGTGAATGCGTGGTGGAGAGCGGCTGCAGGGCCATTTTCTTGGTGGAAAGAGAGGTGGAAACTCAAAGTGTTTGTGAATAATGGCTTGAGTTAAAGGGAGTGTGGCTGGCTGGCCCTCTATTTTGTCACCTACGAGCAGCGATTGGAAGCGCGCATTGTGCGCTCTCGAGTGACCCCGCATTGAGCTTTTGGCGACAAGCAGGGGGCCGAGATATCGCTTCCTAAACTTGTGCTTCAAGTGGCTAATGCGCCTGTGTGCGTGTGTGTGTGTGTGTGTGTGTGTGTGTGTGTGTGTGTGTGTGCTAGTCGCTGTGTTTAGGCATCACGAAGAAACTCTCGTCGCGCTCGGAGCGCGTGAAGAGCGTGGACATCCACCCGACGGAGCCACGGGTGCTCTCGGCGCTCTACGCGGGCAGCACCAGGATCCGGAACTACGACACGCAGACGCTCGCCAAGACCATCCAAGTGAGCGCCGGTCCCGTGCGCACAGCTCGCATCATCATCCCCCGCAAGAACTGGATCGTGACCGACGACACCACGGTGCGCGTCTTCGACCTCGAGACCAACGCGCTCGTGGCGTCCTTCGAGGTCCACGAGGACTACACACGCTTCGCGGACGCGCCCCGAGCAAGCCGATCATTCTCACAGGCTCGGACGACAAGACCGTGAAAGTGTGGGACCTCGCGACCCAGAGCGTGGTGAGGACGCTCGTGGGCCACACGAACAATG
This sequence comes from Globisporangium polare, assembly GCA_023333845.1. Lineage (NCBI taxonomy): Eukaryota > Oomycota > Peronosporomycetes > Pythiales > Pythiaceae > Globisporangium > Globisporangium polare. The sequence goes on along the minus strand of JAASFQ010000769.1, from coordinate 9,173 downwards.
TTTCGGCCGTGCTCAAGCACGCGTTCCTGCCGCTTCTCGTGTCTGCCGCCGAGGATGGCACTATGCGCACGTGGGGCGCAACGACCTTCCGCGTCGAGGGCGTCTTGAACTACGGCCTGAGTCGCGCGTGGACCCTGAGCGCACTGCCGGGCTCCGTCCGCGTCGCGATCGGATACGACCACGGCAGCGTCGTCGCTGACCTCGCTGCAGCGATTGAGGATACCCAACCCCAGTGAACTGAAGGAGTGTGCAGTTTACATTCTGGGTGTTTGAGCTGCTTTTCACCCTCCAAGTCGATGAATGGGTTTGTGGGGAGAATGTCGGGTTAACAATTAATTGCCCAGCATTATCGTGAGCTCATGCATTATAGGGTCAGCCGATAATGTATTACATTTAGGAGAGCTCGTACTTGTGGAGGTCTCACGAAGGTGCCGCCAAGGAGTGAATGGCATCTTCAATGCTGGCCTTGTATGGCTCGCTGTCGCCATCCAAGAGGCGATTCGAGGCTGCGGCGCTTTTCAAACTCCTATCACCTTGGCACACGTACGCAATCACGCCTTGATCCATGGACTGAATTGCTGCAGTCATGTTCGGAGGGAGCTTTAGCACACGCACGTGCTGGAGGCTCACGTCCGGCTCAATGCCACCAGGTGCGTTGTTGAGCGGGAGGAGAATATTCCTCCCTGCTCTCCCCACCTGTGGCCCGGTGGTCACTACTGCGAGTGACGGTCAGGTCGGAAGTGCGGTATTCGAGCCGAGGGCGTAGAGTTGTCGCAGCGCCATATCCACATATCCACCCACACACCAGCGTCGCTCTTTGAGACTCGCAGACCTTGCGACCCAGAGAGCCATGTGTGGCTGGCTGTGTGTGTGCTTCTTCATCGGAGAATCCCAAGAATACGCCGAGAACGGCGTGATGCAAATAGACCAAACGCATCAACGAGAGCCAGAAGGAGTGTGTGGGTGAGCTAGCCTCACTCACTGCGCCTTTCAAAGTCGCCCTGGTCCAGACAGAAAAAAGCAAGCCTCAGCTCATATACCGTTGGCAAGCATGGAGCGCGTCTCGGAAGGCTCGGGTGTGGGCGTGAAGGGCCGCATCTTCATCAAGGTCGACAAGGAGCAGTACGCGCCAGGGGACCTCATCACGGGCACGGTCTTCGTCACGGTCGCCGAGCAGATTCACTGCAAAGGTGCATGACAGTACAGCTATCCCATTCGCTGCCTGCATCGCTTCTCTAATAGCTTGCTGTGCTGACTGTGTCGTATATCTTGTAGAGCTCGTGGTGATCATGAACGGCCAGGAGCGCATGTCCTGGGACGAAGGCGAGAGCGCGACCACGGTCCCCTTTGAGAAGGAGCTCTTGCACTACAAGGTAAGGTTTTCTACACAAAGTCCCGTTGACATAAGCGCAACACTAAGCTCACAGGCACGTCATATGCTTAGATCCCGCTGTGTCCTGGGAAGACGAGCTACGAGCCGGGGGACTACGAGTTCCAGTTCACATACCACCTTCCGGCTGCCTTGCCAGCGACCTTCAGCCTCGAGAACGTCTACCACGGCTCGTTCGAGCGGTTCCACGCCGACATCCGCTACACTGCAACCGCGTGGCTCACGGCCGAGGGCTCCTCCGTGTCGTACCTCGCGGCCACGCAGCCGTTCACGATGTACGTGTCGGGCGCCGCGATGGCCCCCGAGCGTCCAGTCGACAAGAGTCTGACCAAGAACCTGCGGTTCCTCTGCTGCCTAAGTCGGGGCGTGTGCCAAGTGAACGCCTCGCTGAAGAAGAATATCCACATCGCGGGTGACACGCTCGAGTTCCAGTACCAGGTGTGCAACCAGCAGTCGGCGTGCGCGATCAGCGCCGTGCGAGTCGAGCTGCTCGAGGAGATCACGTTGGTGGACGCGGGTGCATACACGGGTCGCAAGATCCCGCGTGTGCTCAGCGTGCAGGAGTTTGGTGGTGTCTCTGCGGGCTGCGACTTGGAGCTTCAGAGGGTGGAGCTGAGACTGGTCACTCCTACTGCTGGGACTGGTCCTGGAGCCGGGGCTACTGGTGTGCCAGTGAACGCGACGACCACGAGCCAGCACTTCGCGACCAGGTACGCTGTGCGCGTGTCGTGCCAGCCATTCGGGTGCCGCCGACTCAAGCTCGAGGTGCCGCTGATCGTACTGCATCACTCGGCTGTGCGGGACTCGTTCTCCGTGGAGCTGACCAATGTGGATCCCAGGGCGGTGATTTGAGAAAGATAACCGACAGACAGATGCGGAAGACCTATTGAACAAGGATCTACTTTATAGCATGAAGAACTTGCCTTCCACGCAACGGGAGTGGCAACCACCTGGGAGCCAAGGAGACCTCCAGGGTCGGGCAACGGCTCTCGCGGACTCTCACTGGAGGCCGAGCCGTGACGCCCCATCAGTATGTGAATCTCGCCTGGGGTTCTTGTTTCCATATTGGCCACGGGGTTCCTGGGACGCCGTCCCATATGCAGCACAACTAAAGAGAGAGGCTCGTGAAGGTGCTCGCTGGAGACTCACGAAATCATAACGCAGTGCAAATAATCGGGAGAAATAAGCATGCTTTTCCAGGCAATAAATGATTCCGTCCGAATTTATCATGCGTCGTTTTTGATTTTGATTCGTCCGGATTCCTTCTGTGTGATTTCCTTCCCTCGCGATTCCTTCTTCTCGATTCTTGTGTCCAGATTCTTTTCTTCCAATGGCTGCCACACCTTCGCCACTTCACACACACACAATTCAAAACGCAATTGAGCAGACCACAAGGACGAACAGTATGCGCGGCGCTCTCTCGACCGGCGGCCTCACGCTCGCGCAGACGGCCGTGACGCACTTCGGCAGCCAGGGTGCACTGGTCGTGAACCCGTCCGAGGACTACGACTACGAATACGTGCTCGACTGGTGCGTACAAAAGCCAAGGCGGCAGAGAGCTCCGGTCTCCATTAACAGCATGTCGTCACGGGCTGCGTGCGCTGACGTTCAGGTGTTTGTATGTGTGTGTATGGTTTCGTACTGACTGGTAACAGCAAGGCGACGGCGCAGAAGAACGCACTGGCGATCGCGCTCTCGAACCTCAAGGTGCAGCTCCGCAACCGCGAGACGCTGGCGCTCGAGCACGAGGTACGTACGCTCTCTCACATACACAGCCCACCCATCTCTTCAATAGCTCTTCGGACGGCTCACTAACTCGAGCACGCTTGCCTTTCCAACTGCGTCTAATGCTCCCACACGCTAGTTCCACGCGCACAACAACACGATCCACGAGATCTGGGCGTCCGAGACCACGCCCTGGAACATCGCGACGTGCTCGAGCGACGAGTACGTCAAGTTCTGGGACCTGCGCTCGCGGCTGCCGGCCATGGTCATCCCGGTCGGCCACGAGGTCTGGAGCCTCTCCGTGGGCAACGACGACACGCTGCTGGCCGCCGGCACGGACGTCAAGGCGCACTTCTTTGACGTGCGCACGGGCACCAAGGTACGCATTGATTGGTATGATAACCTAGGCTAGGTCGACCTAGACTGACCCTTTAGGGTACACTAACGATTCGTGGCCATCCTCTATGTCTCTCTCTACAGCTCGGTGAGTACGGTGAGAGCCACGTGGACGCGGTCACCAAGGTGCGCTTCCACCCGACGCAGCCGCAGTTCGTGGTCACGGCCTCGGAGGACGGCGTCGTGTGCATGTTCGACACGCGCATCCCGGACGAGGACGATGCGGCCGAGTCGATCTTGTACGTCGAGAGCGCGGTCACGAAGATCGGCTTCTTCGGCCCGCAGAGGGAGAACATCTTTTGCTTGACCGGCTCCGAGACGCTCGACCTCTGGAACCTCAACACGGCGGAGCGCATCCACCACTACGACCGCGTGCGCGACGACTGCAACGCGCACGGCATCGCGACCGACTATTTAATCGACTGCGTCTACGACGACCAGTCGGACGAGCTCTTCCTCCTTGCGGGGAACCACGAGGGGCTCGCAAACGTCGTCAACATTGGCCTGAAGGGCCCGCAGCTCAAGCACGAGGCTGCGTTGAGCGGCGGCCACAAGGCGTGCATTCGTTCGGCGTTCTATGATTCGGGGGCTCGCGCGCTGTACACTGGAGGTGAGGACGCGCGGTTGTGTCGGTGGACGACGGCTAACGTGGGGAGTGCGGGTGCGAGCCCAGCAGCAAGTGGAGCAAGTTCAGGAGCAGCAGGAGAGGGCTGGAAGAGCAAGGCGGCGCACGACCCCGCGGGTCTGAAGAAGGCGCGCAAGTCCTCTCGCCCGTACTAGAAGGAGGTGGTGATTTAGAGGCTGAATGAAGGGAACTCGTTGTGCTTGGGCATGTTTGACTTGCTTGCTTGAGCTTGTTTGCTCGCGCTTGTGGTTTCACAAGTTGCGGAGCGTGTTTGCTTGTTGGGATGCTAATTGTGGCATGCTTGCTTGCTGGGCGTGAAACGAAACGGATGCCGCTTGGTTGTGTGCGCGTGTGAGCTCTTGCTTTGTTTGCTCACAGTTGATCTCTACCTGGTCACCGCACGCAACAGCACGAGCGAGCAAGCAAGCAAGCAACAAGCACAACTTGCGCAGCAAGTCAACAAGCAAGCATGTCGGTGATCATCAAGAAAGTGACTGACTTCTACAAGAAGGACGAGTGCAGCAAGTACTACAAGCTCGGCAAGACCCTCGGCACGTACGTCCCCTTCGCCACAGCTTGCTTCGTTATCGATTGCTCCTGTGTACTTGCTTGCTCACGTGCTTGTTTGTTTGCCAACTTGTTGGACTTGTTTGTTTACACTTGCGCAACCATCAGTGGAAGCTTCGCGACGGTCAAGAGCGCGATCAGCAAGGCGGACAACTCGCGCTGGGCCGTCAAGTGCATCGACAAGGCGAGCCTCACGGCCGAGGACGAAGAGGCGCTGCGCGTCGAGGTCGAGGTGCTCCAGCTCGTGCAGCACGCCAACATCGTGCGCCTGCGCGAGGTCTTCGACTGCCAGAAGACGTTCTACATGGTCATGGAGGAAATGAGTGGCGGCGAGCTCTTCGACCGCATCGTCGAGAAGGAAAAGTACTCGGAGAAGGAGGCGAGCAACGTGGTCAAGAAGCTCGCCAAGGCGCTGCTCTACTGCCACGAGAAGGGCATCGCCCATCGCGACCTCAAGCCTGAGAACCTGCTGTACCAGTCCACAGAAGAGGAGGCCGAGATCAAGATCGCGGACTTTGGACTCGCCAAGCTCATCAAGGGGGACTCGCTCATGCAGACGGCGTGCGGCACGCCCGGGTATGTGGCGCCCGAGATCCTCGAGGGCCGTCCGTACGGCGCTGAGGTGGACCTCTGGAGTCTGGGAGTTATCACGTACATCCTGTAAGTTGTGTGCTGACTTAGCGCTGATGGCTTGCTTGCTTGCTTGTTGGGTTGTGCGCAAATTGCTGACTTGTGTGTTCGTGTGCTTGCCTGTCGCAACAACAAGGCTGTGCGGCTTCCCTCCGTTCTACGACGAGAACAACGCGGCGCTCTTCGCGTCGATCAAGTCGGGCATCTTCGACTTCCCGTCACCCTACTGGGACTGCGTGTCGACGTCCGCCAAGGACCTCATCTCGCGCTTGCTCGTGGTGGACCCGAAGAAGCGCTTCACGGCGCAGAACGTGCTCGACCACCCCTGGATCTCGGTACGAACGACAACTTGCGCACAGCTTGTGTTGCTTGCTTGTCTGTTTGCGTTGCTGACTTGTTGAACTTGTTTGTTTGCAACAACTTGTTAGGAAGTGCACAATGTGAGCGACGAGGCGCTGCCGCACTTCACGGCCGAGATGAAGCGCTACAACGCGCGCCGCCGCTTCCGCGCGGGCATCATGGCCGCCAAGGCCATCAGCGGCCTCTCGGTGCACTCGGTCAAGAAGAAGTCGTCGGGCGTGAACGCGCTCGAGGTCGTGAGCACCGCGGTCAAGGAGTCGACCGAGACCCCGGCGTCGCCCACTGAGACCGTAACAATCCCCGGTGCGGCGGCGTCTCCAGCCGCGCCAGTTTAACACGGCAACAAGTTGTTGTGCGCAAGTGCTTGTGTGTGTGCAGCAAGCGAACAAGCAAGCAAGCAACAGAGCAAAGCAAGCACCAACAAGATGGTGGGATTGTCGACAACACACTCACAAACACAAAAAAGCAACAGTTACTCTTCTTATGCACACGCGCGCTCGGGTTTGCTACTGACTGCAAGCTTCCTCAAATGAATGCTCGAAAATCGCCATCATCTTCATCGGCCGCTTGCTGGCGTTTGCGTCCGCTCACGCAAGTGAGAGAGCGACTGTGCAGACAAAACTGCACAACACTTGCTCCAACAAGTCGAGCAGCACAAGCAAGCAAGCGATTGCGAAACTTGCTCAAGTCAACTCAACTTGTTCGACAGACCTCTTTGTCGACTTTGGCTTAGAGCACGCAGCCTCCGTGCGGGGTGACGGCGAAGCTCATCTTGCCCTCGGCCTCCTCGAGCTCCTGCGCTTTCTTGCGCGTGTGGTAGATGAAGCCGAAGGCGCCGAGCACGGCCGCACAACCAGCGACAACCGCAAAAGCCACGGTCACGCCCGACGAGCCGCTGTTCGAGGACTGCGTGTTGGCGTCGGTGGTGCTGCCCGAGCTCTTGTCCGTGTCCACGAACGGCGTGTCGACCGTGGTGCGGACCGCGGCGCCCGACGTCTGCGTGCCCGACGTCCCCGTGGAGGAGGTCGTGGACTCCCCGTTCGAGGTCGACGAGGTCGTGCCAGTGGTCGAGGACGACTCGAGGCTGCCTTTGCCGGCCTCCGAGAGCGAGCCGGCCGAGGAGCCAGCCCAGCCCGCGGACTTGAGGTCCTTGGACGACGAGCCGCTCGTGCTGCTCTCAGTTGAAGGCGTGGTGGCGTTCTTGGCCGTCGAAGCCGGGGTCGCGGTCGGCGCTGGCGTCGGCGCTGGCGTTGGGGCCGGGGTCGAGGCTGGGGTCGAGGCTGGGGCTGACGTTGGCGCTGCGGTGGTGGACGCGGGCACGCTGGCGCCGCTGAACTTGTCCTGCGAGTCGTAGGCCACGAGACCGTAGGCCTTCTCGTACTCCTCGGGCTTGTACGGCTGGTCGAAAAGCTGGAAGTAGAACTTCTTGTTCGCCGGCAGCGACGCGCTCCAGGACTTGTAGGCGCTGAAGTAGGCGTTCGCGCCGTCCAGCGTGCCGGTGTTGCCTTGGAAGGAGCCGGCCGAGGGCCAGCCGGTCTCGCCCAGGATCAGCTTGTCCGCGATGCCCGGGACGCCGCTGCCGATGATCTTGTTCCACTGCGACTTGGTGGTCTCCATGGCGTTCGCGGCGCTGCCCTGAGCGCCCTGGAACCACGGGTGGATGTTGACGCCGATGACGTCGCAGGCCGCCACCAGGTCCGCAAGGCCGCCGATGTTCGTGAGGAACTCGGTGTTGCGCTGCACCGTGCCGACCTTGACGCCGCTCGGCAGACGCGCCTTGAGGTCCTTGATCGCCTGGATGAAGTCGGCCGGGACCGGGTTCACGCCCGCGAGGTTCTCGTTGCCAAGCATGACGGTGACGACGTTGCCCTTGCCGGCGGCGGCCACGGCGGCCTCAATCTGGTCGGCGGTGTCGCCCGCCTTGTAGGGCACGCCGGCCACGACCTGGAGCCCCGAGGCCGCGAGCTGCTCGACCATCTTGGTGTTGCCGAACTTGGAGATGTACGTGCGCACGTACGTGAAGCCCTTGCTCTTGATCGTCTGGATGTCCTTGGTCACCGAGTCGGCGTTCTTGCCGCTCGTGTGGTCCGGGTCGTAGCACACGCCGTTGGCGTCCACGAACGAGGAGCCGCAGAGCGCCGCGAGGAACGCCGAGAGGATGAGCGCCGCGCCGGTCTTCATTATTGGTGTCGACTTAGTGGGGAGGGGGGGGCTACGAAAGGTTGCTGGGTGTATACTGCTCGCAGTTGGTGGTGGCAACTGCGTCTCTTGCGTTGCTTGTTGGCTGCTGTTCCTTTCCGGTTGAGGAAAACAAGACAAGCAAAGCGAGCGAGCGAGTGAGCGAGTGGGGCGAGGTCCGGACGAGAGAGGTCGAGTCGGAAAATGAAGAGGGCGGGGCAGCCGCGTTTGTGGACTTGTTTGACTTGCTTGCTGTTGTTGTCACGGCGCTAGAGAAAAAAGAGCGGGTCCACTCGACAAGCTTTCCCGCGCCGCGTTGAACCTGTGAAGCCGTTACGAAAAGGTGGACGATGCGGCGACGCGTCAGCGCAGAGACGGGGCGATAGTCCGTATCTACCTTTTATCTTGGCGAGACCCACAAGCCGCAGGTTTCTTTGTCTGATCTGACTTAGAAAAGCCGCGCTACAGCTGATCTACAGAGTAGCTACGTAAGGTAGAGAGTATACTAAAGGAATGAGGATGCCCCGGTTTTCTTTTTCTCGACTGCCCGGGATTTACTGGGCCAAATAGGGTCAACCATCCGCACCAGCGCCGAATGGCGTGCTTGGGGACAGCAGAAGGCAAAGCAGGCTGCCCAGAGTTTGGGAGCCTGCTGTTTACTTTGGCATCCGTCGGTTCAGCGAAGCAAGCAGCTTTGAAGTGCTCGCTCCTATAGCAGCAGCTGTCTTGCGTCGGATACCGTCGGGATCAGCTGGATATGACTTTTCGCCTCTGCCAGCGGTCTCCACTTCAACTCCCATACCACAGGAGACGAGCACACACACCCTGCACCGGGTCTTCGGAATGCAGGATTGTGCATCGCATCAATACTGCAGCGCGCCTATCGATAGATATGGTGTTTCCCATAGAGATCCAGTGCGGTGTTTCGTCCACACTGTGTGGCACACGAGGGTCCTCGCTCACAAGAGGGCAGACCTCACGCGATGGAGGTCAACAAAAGCGAAAAGAAAATGGTTTTGGAGGCCTCCCTGTCGTCAAGTTGCTGCAAATCGACGAAAAGTCGCGTCCGCTGATTGGCTGGTTGGCACATGAAAGTGGGATTTGGGAAGTCGGTTGACCCGGGTGGTGGGATATTCACCCTGTTTCAAGTGGGGCAAACGAGAGAGCGGGTCAAAAGGCTCCTCGTCGACCCATCATCGGATATGGACAACCTCTTCACCACCTTGCGAGCATGGAGCTTGCTTGGCTCTTGGAGCTCTCTCTCTCTCTCTCTCTCTCTCTCTCTCTCTCTCTCTCTCTCTC
>JAASFQ010000768.1:0-14747 GCA_023333845.1 Globisporangium polare | reverse complement strand
GATGGGTGCTTGGCTTGGAGAGCAGGTGGCTTGTGCGCGTGCTGTCCAAGTGTGGAATGAACGACTGAGTTGCCTGCTTGGCCATCATCTCTGGCCGCTCGTGCCCGGCCGGTCTGTTCACGAAATGCGCGCGCGACGCGATGTCGTCCTGCCGTCTTGCGTGCCTGTCTGCGAGAGAACAGCAGAGGCGCTCGAAAAAGAGTTGGTGTGCCCACAGCTCGTCTCCATGTCAAACTGTAAGCAAGCGCGTTTTCCCGGTGACTGCGGTCCCGAGCCATCAATCACTCACTGTGATCCACACTGCCCCGCGTGGTGTCGCGCGGCCGTTGCTGCTGCGTACTGTGGACGTGTCGACGGCATGTTCCCGGCGTCCACTGTGCCTCGCGTCCGAGCCGTGCTCTTCTTGCCTCTGCCAGTCGGTGTTGAAGTTTGCCTTTCCATGGCAAGCCCGCACTTTTGATTGTACGCGAAACTACAATTCTAGTCCGGAAAACAATCACTCGCGCTGAATGTAGCCATTTCGAGGTGGAGTCCAAATGAATGGCTCATGGTTGGTTGGTGGTCCGCCACGCACGCAGCCTCTCACTCGTGCCTTTGACACAGGGCGTTCTTTTCTTTCCGTCCATGACTGCAGAGGTACCGAAGTGACTTATTCGTACTGAGGAAGACTTGAGCATCTTTGCCGTGAAGGTACAACAACATGAGGTTGCCAACTTGGAACTCATAGTTTAAGAAAGAGTCCGAGTGTGCGTCTCTGTTTTGTTGATAATAATTGGGGAGTGGCTGGTAATACCAAAAGCCCTGGATGCGTCCACCATCCCACAGGCGCTGAGGACGTGCTAGACTGACGATTTGCTTACTCGCTCTCGAGGATCGTGGTCGCGCGGCGCGCGAGCGTGGACGACATGAGCGTCTGCAGCACGCGCGCGGCGGACGGCCGCAGCTGCGGGTCTGACTGGAGGCACTCGTGCGTGAGTCGGCGGATGACCTCGGGACACGTATCCGAGACCTTGGGCTTGAGCTTCCCCACGGCCACCTGCTGCACGATCGTCGTCTCCTCGAGCCCCATGTCCTGGTACGGGATCTTGTGCGTGTCGAGCTCCGTGAGCAGCACGCCGAGCGAGTAGATGTCCGCGAGCTCGCTGTAGTCCTCGCCGAGGATGATCTCCGGCGCGACCCAGCGCGCCGTGCCCACGCCGGCGGTCATCGTCTGCTGGAACGTGCGCTCGCGGCTCTCGCCGAAGTCCGAGAGCTTCGCACCCTTGTGCGAGTCCATGAGGATGTTGCGCGACTTGATGTCGCGGTGGATCAGCGGTGTCGCGAGGCTGTGCAGGTAGTACACGGCCTCGCAGATCTGTACGCAGAACGTGCCCTTGCCGTTGTCCCACGTGAGCTCCGCGGGCGAGTGCTTGCGCAGCACGGTCAGTAAATCACCCGAGTCCATGAACTCCATCACGATCTGCAGGTCCGACAGTGCGTCGTCGTAGCACGCTCCCACGAGCCCCAGGATGCGAGGGTGGTTGAGGTGCGCGAGCAAGTTGAGCTCCGCAACAAAGTCCGCGACGTTCGCCGGGTCGTTCGTGAGCATCTTCTTCACGGCCACGAGGCTGCCGTTGTAGTGCGCGAGCCAGACCTGGCCGAACGCACCCTTGGCGATGCTGCGCGTGTAGTTCATCTCGCGCGCGTCGATGCGCACGACGCTCTTGCTGATCTTGGGTGTCTCGTGCGCGTGCTGCGACTCCTGCGTCGACGCGTTCATCGTCCCCATCTCGCTCTGGAGGCGGCCGATCTGCGAGTAGTCGCCTGTCGTGCCGTTCGTCGAGAACGACGGACCCTGGCGCGTGAAGTTGTAGCCAGACGGCCGCTGCTGGCCCATGGACGGGCGAGGGCGTCCCATGGACGAGCCCGTGCGCCCCGACTGGTTCGTGTTGTTGTTGTTGTATGACATCGTGGCGAAGTGGTCGTCCTTGCCCGGCCCGGACTTCTTGCGGTAGCAGTAGAAGCCCACGCCGCCCAGCACGAGAACGGCCGCGGCCACGCACACGACGATGATGATCGTGCTGGACGAACCCCCGCCGCTCTTCTTCTCGTCCGTCGAGGTACCACTGGTGCCACTGCCACTAGCAGTATCGGAGATGCACACGACGGCGTCCAGCACCTTGTCTTCGGTAGCGCCCGACCCGCAGGACCCAGTTACGGCCGTGACGCCCAGCGTGCTGTTCGTGAGCAGGCGCTTGAGCGTCGTGAACTGGGTCTTCGTCACCACGAGGCTGCTGATACTGTTGCCCTTGAGGTTGCTATTGTTATTGAAAACAAGAAAGAGTGAGTCTCTTGCTCATGTGGAGAATGGCTATAGATCAAATAGAACGGGATCTCGTACATGGACGTGAGCTTGGTCATGTTGAAGATGACCGACGGGAACGTCTCGAGTGCATTGTCGCCCAGGTTCCTGCATAAGAAAAAGGGGTGATAACAATGTGAGCCGATGGCGGGCAAACACATTTACAGACATGGAGTATGATAGACTGACGTACAGCATGTACACTTCAGGCAGCACGAGGTCGAACTTCTTCAGTGAGTTGGCGCTCAGGTCCCTGTATGTTTATGAGCAACAGCAATATGCCAGAAGATCGTTAGTCTTCAGGATCAACTGGTTATGTGTCGTGGACATGGAGATGACGCCACGTACAGAGTGCGGACTTGCTGGATCGCCGTGCCGACGCTGGAGCTGCTCGCCGGGGTCTCCGTGATCGCATTCTTCGCGAGATTCCTATTGTCAGAAGTAAAGAAAGTAGAGACCATTAAGAAACTCATAAGGAGATGGTGGGAATGGATGGCTACCAAGCACGTACAGGTCGATGAGGTTGCTCATGCTGGCAATATCGTCCGGGAAAGCCTTGAGGTTGCAGTTCTGCAGGTACCTGGACACACAGAGACAAGCAGCAGCAGTGAGTCTCCAGTACAAACAGCCCAGGAGAAACATGATATAAGCGAAAGAAGAGGGTAACTCACAGTGCCGTGACGCTCTTCGGGAGCAAACCGGCCTGCACGCTTGAGAGGTCGACGTTCGTCACGATCCTGTTCAGATAGCAAGGGTATCCAAATCATTCAGGTCAGTCACATGTCACGCCGAAGCCACTGAAAAGAACAGCTACGTACAGCATCTCGAGGATGTTGGCTTGCGCGAAGGCGGTGCTGTCGATCGCCACGGTCTTCGTGGACCCCTTCTGCACGCTCGCGCTGTCAAAGCCCGTGATTTGGCTGCACACAGTAACGGCATACGCAAAAGCACCATCAGTCTATCGTCATACACAGGATAGCCAGTTATGAACATTTACAACACGCGACTCACATGTTGTGCATGTCGCTGGAGAAGACGCCCGTGGAGATCTTCTCGATCGGCGCGGACGCGTACACGTCCACGGACTTTGGGTCCTTCACGAAGAGCGTCCACTTCATCGCCGCGGGGGCGTACGCGTTGTCGAGGCACTGGTACGTGCACGTGGCGTCCTGCTCGACGCACTTGGCGCCGGCCGCGTCGCTGCAGACCACGGTCGAGCCGCTCGGGTACTGCGCGCACGGCTGGTCCTCGCCGCACTTGCCGCTGCCGCACGAGCCGAGCGTGACGCGCGTCGTGTCAGCGCATAGAGCAGCCGTCGTCGAGTTGGTGGTGGCCGCGTCCACCGCCACCGCCTGCTGCTGCGTGACGGCGGCCGTGACCACGAGCGCGAGCGCGAGGAGCGCGCTGTGGCTCTTCATTTCCGTCACTGTTGTCTTGGGCTGTGTGTTGAATTGTGGTGGGTGAAAATGGAAGGAAGCAGTCCAGCAAACTGAACTGACAGATGGTGGGAGGTTGCGCGAAGGTGTACCGAGTGAGGCCACCAGAACTGAACCCATACGAGGGAGCCTCGCGCATAAAAAGGAGGCTCGCCTTTTTGTGCGTTCTGTGCGATTTGGGCAAACAAGATCTCGCGCATATCAGAATATAATTTGAGCGTGTGGCTCCGACTTGTTGTTGCCGTCGTGATTTTTGAAATCATTCTTTCCAATCCTTTTGAGGGTTGGATACACTTTTATGAGCAGAAGAAATCGAATCTGCCTGCGAGCCATCCGTCCAAGCTCGATGGGCCACGGAGTGGCCGATGAGCGAGCGTGTGGCCATTTGCGCACTTGCCCGTCGCAGCGCAAGATGCGGCGGAGTGCAGCGAGCCAATGCGGCTTCTTCTTGTTGCGGGCTTGCGCTGCCTGTTTCCTTCTTGTGTGCGTGACTGCAGGACTGGAGTTGAGAACTTGACTCTTGCGCACTTTCCAACGTGACGCAAGATGACAGCAAGCTCTCGACGTGTGCGACGCCAGGAACCAGCGCGCGTGATGCCTTGCGAGCTACCGTTTTCTCCGTATACTACAGGACAGGATCCCGGTCCGTCGCGAACACCCAGTAAACAAGATGAGAGCCCATGACCATGGATTCACATGATCAGCTAACCAAGGTGTGCGGTTGGCTTGGAGTGAGTGGCTGGCGATAGGCAAGAGCGCAAGTCAGTCCTTGGAGAGGGACTGCCACATCTGGGCGTTTGGTGTGTCATCGGACACTGCGCACCATGCGCTCGGTTCTACGCCAGGAGTCGGGTGCGGACAGCCAGCGCATATGCAGTGCTTCTTGTTGGCACTGGGTGGCGTGACGCGTCTTGCTTTGCCTGGTGTCGTCACGGAGAAGCGAGCGACTTGGCGAGGAGGCCTCTTCCGCTCTGCGCTTGTTCTTCTCTGCTGGGACACAGGCGTTTTTTCTGGCTTCGCAAGATTCGCCAGTGCGTCATCACAAGCGCACCGTGTCAATTAGTGAAACAAGCAAGCAGCGAGTTGACTTGCACACGAATCCCCCCTCTCAAAAAAATAGATGTTGAAGCAGAACAAGCTGGCCACGCAAACATGGCTTCACGTTTCCTTTGTTGTTCTTTTTGCTTTGACAAAACGCAACGCTCTGTCATTTTGTCTCCCCCTTTTTTGAAGCGTTGAAGGGAGCAAAATGAATCCAGTAAGACTAGTACAGTGCATACTCGGATAGGCTCGCGGCAGACAAACAAACTGGCACGAGTTCACTTTGATCGCCCCGAGCGAATAGATGGCGACCGCTTTGCGAATGGAGAGACCTCGACTGAACGGAGAGAAACAGGACGAAGCCGCCCTATGGCGCACAAGATTCCCTCGGCAAAGCATGTTTGGTCTCTCGGGTGTCCACATACCAAAGCGCAGAGCGAGACGGAATGGCTCGCTCTGCTTCGGCACACACACGCACAGGAGGTCAAACAGTGAGGGTCGATCGATTGAGCGAGCATCAACCAGAAAGAAATCCTGCGATGGATGAAGCAGCTCTTGGAGCTCGGAGCGGCTCCGCTTGATTTGCTTGTCTGTGCTCAACTGGCAGATGGTCTGAACTCCGCGCCTCCCAAACTCACCCGTAGTTAAATGTCCGCTGCATGAAAGTGCGAGAAGAGTTTTCGTTATTCGCGAGTCAGCTAAATGCGCCTCGCCCTTTTTCTGCGGAAAAGTTCGTTTCAGAAGTGCAAGCGACCGAATATCGAACGGCGTGCATTTGACAAGGGTGACGATGCACCAACGATCCACTCGGAAACGATTGCGTCCCATAACACTGCTACGATTCGACAGACGAAATAGGCTTCTTTATGTTGCTTTGCTCTTTTGCGAAGCGTTTTCGACAGCAGACGCTCTACCGTTATGGAGCATACCTGAAGCGCGTCGCAGAGTGAGATGCGGGTAGGGCTACTCCTGCTCATTTACGCAATACCTCCCTGGACTTTATCGGCTCACGCTCATTTCTGTAGTATCTCCAATCGGCTCCTCCTCAAAGGTCTCCTCCTCTCCCTCGCAAAAACAAGCAGACGCTTGTTTGCTTTTGGCTTGTGCGAATTTTGCTGTGCTTGCTCGAGCTGGAGTGTTTGTGGCAGTCGTCCACATCCGGAGCAGGGAAGAGAGAGAACAAACCGCGCGCAAGCTCAAGCGGCCGGAGCCACAGCTGCACGCATCGCACCACCAGCTCCATTGGTCCATCCGACCACACGCACCAGCACCACACACACACACACACACACACACACACACACACATAACTAGATCCCCTCCCACAGACACACACAACGCACGCGATGAGCGCGTACATCATGCTCACGCCGACGTCGTCGGACGGCGCGGCCAAGCCGCCCCCGTCCGTACCCGCGAGCGACCTCGTGGCGCGCAAGTGGGCGGCCGCCAAGCGCAAGTCGCACCACCGCGAGCTCAAGGAGCACGTGGTCCGCACTGCGTCGTCGCGCAAGGAGCCTGACCCGGAGGACGACGACGACCTGGACCTGGACCCGACCGACACGGACCGCAGCTCGGAGATTGGCGAGGCGGATGAGAGTCCCGGCAGCGACGACGACGACATGGACCCAGAGACCTTCGGCGTCTTCCCCACCTATGTCTGCGAGCTGCACGACCCGAAGCCGATCCTCATAGGTGCGTTTGCGTACAGTTGGTGTATACTGGGTGCGGTGGTGGCGTAAACATGCGCGTGTACTCATTTGCGTTACGTATGGAATGATAACTTTGTCAACAGCGGAGCACATTGAGTACAACCGCGTGGATATCGCGCCGTTCGATCCGCCGTCGTCATCGAAGGACAGCAGCAGCAGCGGCGGCGCGGCGGCGAAGAAGAAGACTCGCTACGTGGGCTCGCACTCGGACACGCTCTTCCAGTACGAGATCTCGGTCGGCCCGACGCAGGAGATCTTCGAGTGCACGCCCGCGCAGGTGCTCGAGGTCTACAAGACGCTCTTTAAGGACGCCCGCATCGCGGAGCAGCTGCGCTTCATCGAGACCAACTACTTCCGCGACGGCCTGCTCGGGTAAGCTACCAAAAAGAGCTCTTGGTTGGGTGGGTGTTTACCATCGACGAAGAGCTCATTTCATGCGTGTGTATACCTGTATCTCCGTAGATCGCTCAAGCGACTGTACACGTCGCCGGCCAAGCTCTCGGAGGAGATGATCGAAGTGCTCGAGGCGATCTCGGACGTCGACGCCGTTCTCACGCACGCCGCGTACTTGGAGCTCATCGGCGCCGCGCGCGGCTCAACGGTGCGGCGCGAGATCGAGAACCTGCTGCAGCACCACAACCGCACGCCGCGCTCGGATCCGTCGAGCACGTGCATGTGCGACGCGTACCAGAAGTCGGTCGACCGCTTCGGCGCCTTCTACAAGGAGCACGCGGCCGCGCTGGGCAACCCGGAGCGCTTCTCGACCGTCGCAAGCGAGTCGCTCATGTGGTCGCGCGGCGTGCTCTCGTTCTACACCGACACGGTACGAGCCTGTGTGTATAGCCATTGTTGTGGAGTGTATACCTCGCTGAGTATCTAACCTCTTTCATGACATGACCGTTTTTTCTCTTCTTCTATGTAGGTATACGTACTCGACAAGCGCGAGTTCCGGCCCACACGCGGGCTCAAGAAGTGCGCGATCTACGGCTTCGGGCGACGGAAGCTCTTCGAGATCGTGCGCACGTCGCGCAAGGAGTGGTCGGTGCGGCACTACCACTTCGGCGAGCTCTACACGCTGAGCCTGAATCGGTACATGCACGGCATGAAGGCGCGGATCATGGTCGCGATCAAGCGGCAGGTGCCGGACCTGCAGCACGACGGGCTGCGGCAAGAGAACGTGTGCTTTGTGAAGAAGTCGAAGAAGCTCGGCTACCGGTGTCTGCTCATGGGCGAAGTCATCTCGCGCGGCAAGGTGACGACGTCCATCTCGATTGAGCGCCCGAAATCCCCCGAGGGCGACCCGCACTACCACTACGTCACGATGAGCGAGGTGTCCGGCGCCGCGCGCGACTCGGTCTGCAGCAGCACGCTGAGCGTCCCGGCCGACTATCACAAGCACCTGCAGCGCCTGCACGTGTGCGGCGGCAGCGACGTCGTGGCGTTCCTGGCGCTCGCCGCGAGCTACGACATCCTCGTGGGCGCCATCTCGTACTGGATGGAGAAGAAGTATTAGCTGCTGTAGGTATCTATATTCTTTTTTTGGCAAGAGCAGGAAGGGAAGTGGCGCGAGCGAGTGACGCGAAGCGAAGGGCCTTTTAATGAGTTTTCTTGAGATGGACGGACGAGAAGCGGTGGTGCAGGCAAGCGTTGCGCGGGAAGCGTGTAATCAGATCTGTTTCGTCCCAGAGGCGCATGGCTTCTTGGGAGTGAGAGGACGACCGTTGGCATTGACGAGTCTGAGAGCATACAGCAAGGGGCGGTCGGCGGCAAGCATTCCGGAGATGATGAGATGCTGTTCGGCTTGAAGCACCTGCTTGCTGCTGCTCCAAGAAATGCGCGACAGAATGACGCAGTGGACGTGGATCCGCCCGAGTGGCTTGTCCGCTGGTGGATGGGGATATTTCCCGGACATACTCAGTGCAGTGTATATCAAACTCGCATACTATTGAAATGCAGCACAACATTATATAGTTTGACTAGTTTCAGACTGTGGCTAGTCCTTTGCCGCATCATCCCCAAACGCGAGGTGGATGGACAACAACACATGCATTCAACTCAAAAACCGAGTGAGCCCAAGAGCTCCGCGGAGCTGCTCGCTCGCTCTTGTGACTGTGCATTTCTCTTTTCCCCTCGCCGCCACACACACACCAGCAGCACCAGCAGCAACAGATCGCAATGGCCAGCACCGACCTCGTGGCGCAGCTCGAGGCCAAGTACCCGAACCTGCAGGTGCTCAAGTCGCGCGCGCTCGCGACGCTGCAGATCAAGCTGCGCGACGTCAAGAGCTCCCACGCGCAGTTCAAGCACTTCGCCGACCGTCTCATGCGGTGCGTGTGTGTATGTGTGTGTGCTCACACTGTGTAGCACTCGCCCCATGTTGAAGTCACTCACGCTCGTTCTCTCTATGTGTGTTTCGTATCCAGCATCCTCGCGGAGGAAGGGCTCGCGAGCTGCGCGACCGAGAGCGCGACGATCGTCACGCCCACGGGCGACTCGTTCACGGGCCTGCTCCCCGTCGAGCGCGTGTGCGCAGTGTCCATCATCCGCGCCGGCGACTCGCTGCTCGACTCTGTGCTTGCATGCGACCCATCGGTCGCTGTCGGTACGTGCCACGCGATCTCTCTGTAGCAAGCCCTGCGTGGTCATAGTTAGCTCACTGTTAGTCTCTTGGTGTGGTGGTGGTACGCATTGTCATCGCTATGTGACACATAGGCAAGATCCTGATCCAGCGCGACGAGCAGTCCGTGGAGAAGACGCCGATCATGTACTACTCGAAACTTCCGCCAGGCGTGCAGACTTTCGAGAACGTGCTGCTCGTGGACCCGATGCTCGCGACCGGCGGCAGCGTGCTGATGGCCATCAAGGTATCCAGTGACTTCTAAGTACTTATGTACGGGGATTGTAGCTCTCTGTCTGTATTGTGGAGGCTGACTGTGTGTCGTGGGTCGCCTGTCTTGTGCCTGCAGACGCTCATCGACGCCGGCGTGGAGGAGAAGAAGATCACTTTTCTGAACGTCATCTCGTGTCCAGAGGGCATTGCCACGCTGTTCGAGGCGTACCCTAGTGAGTGGCTTGCAAATAGCTGTGAGTGCTATGCTTTTGCGAATGTTACTGACAACGTTCGCTGCTCTTCTCTTGCCATCGCAGACGTGAAGATCGTGACTGCCGGCCTGGACTGCGGCCTCAACAGCCAGAAGTACATCCTGCCGGGCCTGGGCGACTACGGTGACCGCTACTACAACACGGTCGAGTAAGCCCGAACGTACGGCTTCGACGCCTGTAATTCGTTTGCCCTTGTGTACCTCTTTAGCTCTTTCCCAATCACATCCCGTCTCGCTGCCCAGCTACTCTGTATGCATTCGCCTCATGGCCATGGCGTATTTACCAGCGGCGAGCAGTCCAGTCGTCGCTCGTTGTTGGTTGCTTGTGTGGTGCATCGTGTTCGAGTGGTAAGGAAGCGATTGGCGGCTGTTGCATGGTGGCTGCTGAGCATCCGCTGGCTCCAGCTCGCCTCGCAACGAGAGAGCGATGTGCCTGCGACAAATCGCAATCTGGGCAAGCCGGCTGATCAATCATGGCAGTGGAGGTGTCGATGAGAGGGGGCGAAGGTCCAGCTGCGGCCAAAAGTCGCGGCAGTGGCAGTAGGAACGTGCACGAGAAGCTGAGCGAGGAGAATTCGAACGCAAGGCCATCCATCCCGTGCTTGACGCTGCGCTGAGCGCCATAGCTGATGGATCTATCCATCCAGAACGACTTGATCCGCTCCCACACGTCACATGCGCATCAATCACATTCGAGAGTGTCAAAATCCGATCAACGAGCAAGTCTTCAACGAAGTGGGTGCGCTAAAGCAAAAGAAACCATGTTTTCATCTGCATTGTAATCGCCGAAGACCTCGGTATTTCTTGCGCATTTCAGTGTGAGGATATATTTTCCATGAAAAGGTTCCTCAAATCACAAAATCGATCTCTCCCACAGCACCTGATTTGTTGTGGGTGACAACACCATCTCCATACAACTCCCAAGTCTCTTTCTATTCCGCTGTCTGTCTGACTGTCCTCTTCAGTCTCGTATTCTGTATCAGGTGCACAAGCAAGTGCGCTGGTCAAATTGATCGCATCGCCAGACTTTCTACGAGCCATGCAGCAGGGCGTGGACTTCTCGGGATGGGGCTCCAAGCAGGGCTCCAAGGTCAAGACGTGGAAGAAGCGCTTCTTCGTGCTGCGCGGGCGCGAGCTCGTGTACTACAGCGACGGCGGCGGCGAGGAGAAAGGGCGGCTCACAGTCGTCGGCGCGGACTTTGCGCCAGACCTCAAGCACGGGCTGCTCGTGCGCGGCGAGAAGAAGCACAAGGTGCAGGTGCTCAAGATGAAGACCGCGACGGCCGACGAGAGCAAGGCGTGGCTGCTCAAGCTGCGCGCGGCCGTGAGCGACGCGGACGCCGCTGGCGCCAACGCGCACCTCTCGGCCTCGTTCCGCTCGCGCAGCGTCAGCGGCAGCACCAATAGCAGTACTAGCAATGCCAGCAGCGGCAACTTCATGACGCAGGCCTCACGAGGGCCAGCTATGACCTCACAGGCCTCGTACCACCACTCGCAGCGGTCGCTCTCCGAGCCCAAAGCAGCAGGACCACTGACGTCAGCGTCGTCGTCGGGCGAGTACTATGCGAACAGCTCCGACGAGAAGCGCGGGTGGCTGCTGAAGGAAGGTTCCAAGGTCAAGAGCTGGAAGAAGCGCTTCTTCGTGCTGAGAGGCAGCGTGCTGACGTACTACGAGAGCGAGACGAGCTCGCCAAAGCTCGGCGCGTTGGTCGTGCGCGACATCGAGACCAACTTCACGACGCCCTTCACGCTCGACGTGCACGCTGAGGGTGGGCGCTTGCTGCGCATTGCTGCAGACTCGCTACAAGACATTGAATCCTGGGACCAGGCGCTCACGCAGGCCATCGCGAATGCTGCTACTGGTGGTGGACAAGCTGCCAAGCAAGCGCCTCAGGAGCCGCCGATGCTCGCAGCGAAAAACAGTTCGTCGCTCGAGTCCTTCGACTCGTTCCGGGACTACGGCAAGGTCCAGTTCCGCGCTCAGGACTCGCGGCTCTTCGATGATGACGACGACGACCTAAACGAGAATGCTGGCTCGTTCGAAACGATCCACGAGGATGCCGCAACGAGGCGTCCGACTTCTTTGTCGTCGTCCTACGCGAGCCAGCAGCAGCTGCGCGCGACGTCAGGCTCGAACTTCACGAGTTGCGAGGGCTGGCTGCTCAAGCAGGGCCGCGTGTCCAAGCAGTGGAAACGGCGGTTCTTCACGCTCACGAACGACCAGCTCGAGTACCGCCATGCGCCCGAAGACTTCCCGAACGAGGACGAGGTCATCGTGGACGCGCATTTCGAGTCCGACAGCCAACAAGGCGACTGCGTGCACATCGAGCTAGACTCGGGCCGCACGATCACGGTCGCGGCCGAGAGCCCAGCCGAGTTCGAACGCTGGGCTCAGGTCTTCAGCGAGCTCACGGACAAGCCTTTCAAGCCTGAGCCTGAGTTTCAAGACGAGCTGGGACTCTACGCCGACACCTTCGATGCTGAGGCTGAGGACTATGAAAGCAACAACGACAGCGTCGTGGAGGCGCACGCCATCGAGGCCAAGTACGCGGACGAGGCCTACGACGCTGAGCCCTTTGCGGTCGCCGCTGAGCCCGTGGCAATTACCGCAGTGGAACCTGAGATCAAGTACGGCTGGCTGCTCAAGCAGGGCAGCCTCATCAAATCCTGGAAGCGCCGGTACTTTGTGCTCGAGAGCGACCATCTGCAGTACTTTGACAACATCGACAAGCCCGCGCGTGGTGGGGGTATCGTCGCCCGCGTTCTACGTGATGGGGACAACGATACAGTGGGCGAGAACTGCCTCGACGTCCACTTGGCGAGCGGCCGCATTCTCAAAGTGTCAGCCGAGAGTCAGTCGGAGCTCAGCTCCTGGTACAATGCGCTGTTGAACGCCTCGCGGCTGCTGCCCAGTGTGGAGAATCATGCGGCGGACAGCGACCTGGACAACAACAACAGCTCGGCACCTCGACTGCAGAAGAAGCTCGGACAGGAGGGCTGGCTGCTCAAGAAGGGGCAGAACTTCAAGACCTGGAAGCAGCGCTACTTCGTGCTCGAGCGCAGTCGGCTGGTGTACTACGCCAGCGATCTGAAGGACCATGGTGAGCTGCTGGGCTCGGGCGTGGTGTTCGAAGTGGCAGTGGGTGACGCGCGGCCGCTCTGTCTGGACATTCGCTTCCAGAACGGGCGCCTGCTGCAGGTCGTGGCCGCGGACCAGACGCAGTTCGGCGTCTGGCTCCACGCGCTGCAGAATGCGTCCAACCTGACCGAGTCCTTTCTGTCGCAGCACGATGAGGACGGCGGACCAAGCAGCCACAACAGCAACAACGCGGTCTTTGACGACGAGTTCGACCTGGACTTTGGCGAAGACGACGCTGCAATTGGTGATGACTTTGATTGGACCAGCAACCAGGTGGAGCACGATGCGGATGAAGAAGAGGACAAGGGCGGGTACTCGACCTGGGCGGCGGCCATGGAGAACAAGCCCGAGTGGGACCGCTCCGACTCGTACGGGAGCTCAATTAGTGGCGGTGATGAAGACGACAAGGGCGATACGGCTGAACCACTGAGCCCAACACCTACTGATGACACTGGACGAGCCAGCACAACGCAGCCCCACGGCGGCTGCAGCGGATGGCTCAACAAGGAAGGCGGGAAGATCAGGACGTGGAAGCGCCGGTACTTTAGTCTCCACGGCACGACCCTGCGGTACTTTAAGAGCGAGAGCGGCAAGTTCCTGAGCTCGTACACGATCACGCGCGTGGAGGAGAAGGCCGCACTGCCGCTGGGGCTCGAGGTCACGACCACGACGGACCGCACGCTCGTGCTCACGGCCGAATCGAAGGAGGACTTTGCAAAGTGGCTCAGCGGGATGCAGGACGCGATTCGAGCTGCTGGTGCTGTTGCTGGTACTGCTGGTGGAGCCACTGAGGTACGGAAGACCTCAGTGGAGACCTCGCGGCTCTCAGTCCCTTCTGTGGCTCCGGCACTCAAGTCTCCTGTTGCCAAGCCACGGACGACTCCAGCTACCACGACCTCGTCGCCAGTCTCAGCACCAGTGGATGTGGGACCAGTGTCCACCGTCTCGGCGACTGTGAACCTCGAAGGCAAGACGGTGACGTCGTACAGCGGCTGGCTCGAGAAGGAAGGGCAGCGCTTCAAGACGTGGAAGCGGCGCTACTTTACGTACAAGAAGGGTGCGCTGCTCTACTTCAACGAGATCGGCGGCGTCGCGCACGGCCACGGCCTCGTCACGGACGTGCGCGTGGACGCGAGCAAGCCCTTCACGCTGAGCATCACGCTGGAGGGCGAGCGCGAGCTGCGCGTGTCAGCGGACTCGGCTCAGGAGATGGACACGTGGCTCCATGTGCTCTCGAGCGACATCTCACAGGCGCCGCGCAAGTCGGAGACTGAGGCGCTAGGTCGTTCGAGCGTGGCTTCGTCAGTTCAGAGCCAAGCGGACAAGAACCCAGCTGGTGCTAGTGCTGCGGTTATGAGAGGCGAGGCCCACGAGCGGATCTCGGACCGTCTGGACCCAAATGACTACCTGACGAACGACACGATCAGCAACGAGTCGTTCCTGCGCATCCAGGAGGGGCACACAGCCACCGCCGACGCGTCTTTTGTAGAGGCGTCGTTCAACACTGGTCGGCCGTACAAGGGCGATCTGGACTTCACGACACCACCAACAGTATCAGCAGCAGCAATTGAAGACGCGCAAGCGAAGGACGAGGATCGCGACCACACAGAGACCAAGAAGGCCACCCGCATGGACAGCGAGGGGGACCTCGAGTACTACCGCTCGCTGCTGGTCGAGAGCGAGATCGAGCGCGAGAAGCGCGAGGCTGAGAAGGGCGTCAACAGCTGCGCGGCGTGCTGCGTCGTCATGTAGAGTTTAGAGTCATTCAGCAGTCACTAGTGTACGTACTGACGGCGTTCTCGCATGGCTACGTCACAAGACATGGCAGTAGTGGATGGCGCTCTTCCCAAGCAACCAGCCAGCACAAAGTCACTTGCTCAACATAGGCTTTTGTGTGTGAATAAATATGTGGCCACACGCTCGTCTACCACTGCTATCGCTGACTACACTGCACTGCTCTCCACTTCCCTCTGTCGG